>OZ024860.1:39600222-39685222 GCA_964017155.1 Oasisia sp. SBJ-2009
GCTCTAAGGGGTGGTCTCATAAGTCTAGTGTGAGGTCTAAGGGGTGGTCTCATAAGTCTAGTGTGAGCTCTAAGGGGTGGTCTCATAAGTCTAGTGTGAGCTCTAAGGGGTGGTCTCATAAGTCTAGTGTGAGCTCTAAGGGGTGGTCTCATAAGTCTAGTGTGAGGTCTAAGGGGTGGTCTCATAAGTCTAGTGTGAGCTCTAAGGGGTGGTCTCATAAGTCTAGTGTGAGCTCTAAGGGGTGGTCTCATAAGTCTAGTGGGAGCTCTAAGGGGTGGTCTCATAAGTCTAGTTTGAGTTCTAAGGGGTGGTCTCATAAGTCTAGTGCGAGCTCTAAGGGGTGGTCTCATAAGTCTAGTGTGAGGTCTAAGGAGTGGTCTCATAAGTCTAGTGTGAGGTCTAAGGGGTGGTCTCATAAGTCTAGTGTGAGGTCTAAGGGGTGGTCTCCTAAGTCTAGTTTGAGTTCTAAGGGGTGGTCTCATAAGTCTAGTGCAAGCTCTAAGGGGTGGTCTCATAAGTCTTGTGTGAGCTCTAAGGGGTGGTCTCATAAGTCTAGTGCGAGCTCTAAGGGGTGCTCTCAATAAGTCTAGTGCGCGCTCTAAGGGGTGGTCTCATAAGTCTAGTGTGAGCTCTAGGGGTGGTCTCATAAGTCTAGTGTGAACTCTCAAAGGGGTGGTCTCATAAGTCTAGTGCGAGCTCTAAGGGGTGGTCTCATAAGTATAGTGCGAGCTCTAAGGGGTGGTCTCATAAGTCTAGTGTTAGCTCTAAGGGGTGGTCTCATAAGTCTAGTGGGAGCTCTAAGGGGTGGTCTCATAATTCTAGTGCGAGCTCTAAGGGGTGGTCTCATAAGTATAGTGCGAGCTCTAAGGGGTGGTCTCATAAGTCTAGTGTTAGCTCTAAGGGGTGGTCTCATAAGTCTAGTTGGAGCTCTAAGGGGTGGTCTCATAAGTCTAGTGTGAGGTCTAAGGGGTGGTCTCATAAGTCTAGTGTGAGGTCTAAGGGGTGGTCTCATAAGTCTAGTGTGAGGTCTAAGAGGTGGTCTCATAAGTCCAGTGTGAGCTCTAAGGGGTGGTCTCATAAGTCCAGTGTGAGCTCTAAGGGGTGGTCTCATAAGTCTAGTGTGAGCTCTAAGGGGTGGTCTCATAAGTCTAGTGTGAGGTCTAAGGGGTGGTCTCATAAGTCTAGTGTGAGCTCTAAGGGGTGGTCTCATAAGTCTAGTGTGAGCTCTAAGGGGTGGTCTCATAAGTCTAGTGGGAGCTCTAAGGGGTGGTCTCATAAGTCTAGTTTGAGTTCTAAGGGGTGGTCTCATAAGTCTAGTGCGAGCTCTAAGGGGTGGTCTCATAAGTCTAGTGTGGGGTCTAAGGGGTGGTCTCATAAGTCTAGTGTGAGGTCTAAGGGGTGGTCTCATAAGTCTAGTGTGAGGTCTAAGGGGTGGTCTCCTAAGTCTAGTTTGAGTTCTAAGGGGTGGTCTCATAAGTCTAGTGCAAGCTCTAAGGGGTGGTCTCATAAGTCTTGTGCGAGCTCTAAGGGGTGGTCTCATAAGTCTAGTGCGAGCTCTAAGGGGTGCTCTCAATAAGTCTAGTGCGCGCTCTAAGGGGTGGTCTCATAAGTCTAGTGTGAGCTCTAGGGGTGGTCTCATAAGTCTAGTGTGAACTCTCAAAGGGGTGGTCTCATAAGTCTAGTGCGAGCTCTAAGGGGTGGTCTCATAAGTATAGTGCGAGCTCTAAGGGGTGGTCTCATAAGTCTAGTGTTAGCTCTAAGGGGTGGTCTCATAAGTCTAGTGGGAGCTCTAAGGGGTGGTCTCATAAGTCTAGTGCGAGCTCTAAGGGGTGGTCTCATAAGTATAGTGCGAGCTCTAAGGGGTGGTCTCATAAGTCTAGTGTTAGCTCTAAGGGGTGGTCTCATAAGTCTAGTTGGAGCTCTAAGGGGTGGTCTCATAAGTCTAGTGTGAGGTCTAAGGGGTGGTCTCATAAGTCTAGTGTGAGGTCTAAGGGGTGGTCTCATAAGTCTAGTGTGAGGTCTAAGAGGTGGTCTCATAAGTCCAGTGTGAGCTCTAAGGGGTGGTCTCATAAGTCCAGTAAGTCCAGTGTGAGCTCTAAGGGGTGGTCTCATAAGTCTAGTGTGAGGTCTAAGGGGTGGTCTCATAAGTCTAGTGTGAGGTCTAAGAGGTGGTCTCATAAGTCCAGTGTGAGCTCTAAGGGGTGGTCTCATAAGTCCAGTGTGAGCTCTAAGGGGTGGTCTCATAAGTCTAGTGTGAGGTCTAAGGGGTGGTTTCATAAGTCTAGTGTGAGCTCTAAGGGGTGGTCTCATAAGTCTAGTGGGAGCTCTAAGGGGTGGTCTCATAAGTCTAGTTTGAGTTCTAAGGGGTGGTCTCATAAGTCTAGTGCGAGCTCTAAGGGGTGGACTCATAAGTCTAGTGTGAGGTCTAAGGGGTGGTCTCATAAGTCTAGTGTGAGGTCTAAGGGGTGGTCTCATAAGTCTAGTGTGAGGTCTAAGGGGTGGTCTCCTAAGTCTAGTTTGAGTTCTAAGGGGTGGTCTCATAAGTCTAGTGCAAGCTCTAAGGTGTGGTCTCATAAGTCTTGTGCGAGCTCTAAGGGGTGGTCTCATAAGTCTAGTGTGAGCTCTAGGGGTGGTCTCATAAGTCTAGTGTGAACTCTCAAAGGGGTGGTCTCATAAGTCTAGTGCGAGCTCTAAGGGGTGGTCTCATAAGTATAGTGCGAGCTCTAAGGGGTGGTCTCATAAGTCTAGTGTTAGCTCTAAGGGGTGGTCTCATAAGTCTAGTGGGAGCTCTAAGGGGTGGTCTCATAAGTCTAGTGCGAGCTCTAAGGGGTGGTCTCATAAGTATAGTGCGAGCTCTAAGGGGTGGTCTCATAAGTCTAGTTGGAGCTCTAAGGGGTGGTCTCATAAGTCTAGTGTGAGGTCTAAGGGGTGGTCTCATAAGTCTAGTGTGAGGTCTAAGGGGTGGTCTCATAAGTCTAGTGTGAGGTCTAAGAGGTGGTCTCATAAGTCCAGTGTGAGCTCTAAGGGGTGGTCTCATAAGTCCAGTGTGAGCTCTAAGGGGTGGTCTCATAAGTCTAGTGTGAGCTCTAAGGGGTGGTCTCATAAGTCTAGTGTGAGCTCTAAGGGCTGGTCTCATAAGTCTAGTGTGAACTCTAAGAGGTTGTCTGATACGCTTAATATAAGCTCAAATGGTTGATCTCAAAGATACACAAACATTATATAAATTAGTTGAAAGATAATGTAATTTTCTCTCCGTGTCGTGCTTTGTTTGACTCTATTTTCAAAGACCAACATTTTTGACATTAACTTTGTAATGTTCATTGCAGGAAAAGTTGATAAGAAACAACTGATGCTAATGGAGGAGTCTAAAGTTGCTGACCAGTGCCGACCACTCCAGATGGACAGTGAGACTGTCACAGCTATTTGGAAGGCAAGTGTTGACTAGAGACGTAGAGAGAGAACGAGAGAGCGAGAGAGCGAGAGAGAGAGCTAGAGAGAGCGAGAGAGCGAGAGAGAGAGCGAGAGAAAGCGAGAGAGAGAGTAAGAGAGAGACAGAGTAAGAGAGCAAGAGAGCAAGAGAGAGAGCGAGAGAGAGAGCGAGAGAGAGAGCGAGACAGAGAGCGAGACAGAGAGCGAGAGAGAGAGAGCGAGAGAGAGAGAGAGCGAGAGAGATCCATCCCATCTTCATGTTCTGAAAAAGACTGACTACCACCGGTAGTTCAGTGAGACCTCATAAGATCATAATGTTGTAATCACAATATATATTAATAATAATAATGACTTCTTATGCGCCAATATCCTCAAAGATCAAGCTCAGTGGTGCAACAAAACCAAGGGATTAAGCAATGGATGAAGATGGCTAGAAAGTTAAGGAGGATAGGCAGCATTAAAGAGATAGATTTTTAGAGGCGGACAGAATGAAACTATATTACCTTCTAGCTGGTAGGAAGTGAATCCCAGACTGCAACCGAGAAAGCTCGGGTCCCAGCTTTCGTTTTCACCCAAGGAATGTAATAAGAAACAACTGAGGAATGTAAAGAGGGTTACTACAGGTTGAGTCAATTAATAGAACCCTGCCGAGTGCTGGAAACAACTAGAAAACTATATATCATCATTTAGAGGATATAAATTATCACTATTCTAATTGATATCTACGTAAAAAAGGTAAAAAGGCAAGTTCTTATTTATCCAGTTCTTAGGACCATTCAAAGTGCTTTACACTTTACTTCCCTGACAGACCTGTTCATGCAGACACCATCTCGGCTTCCCTGGGAAACATCCAGCCATATGCTATAATTAATGCGCGAAGGCTGCTCGTACACATATCCACCACAGTTTATAGCCAGGTACTCATTTATACAGCTGAGTAAACTGGAGCAATGTAGAGTCTTGCCCAAGGTTTTAACACCGCAGCACAGGATTCGAACCCGGGTTCTCGTAGTCGAGAGTCCGAAGCTCTACCCCTGAGCCATTGCGCTCTACTGATATCTATGTCTGTGTTTCAGGACTGTTTGCCTCCGATGGACAATGACCCACCTGGTCTGGCGGTCAACTTCCTCGAGTCAGGGGGTGACTCACTGTCTGCCCTCCGCTTCGTATCCAGAGTCGAGGCACAATTGGGCGGCGTGACCCTCCCTGACCTACTCGATGTGACCCTGAACCACACCCTGACTGAGGTCTTGGTGTGTGTGGAGAGGACTCTCAGGACACATTGTCACCTGGACACCACGGAGGACACAGGGGACAGGGTGGGGGGTAGTGGTGGCAGGATGACCAGTGGGCAGGACTACGGCCAGGTACAGTTCTTCGGAGGAGAGAAACGGGATGACCAGACAGTGTCAGTGTCAGATAAGTCAAGTCATTCACTGACTGAGTCACACGTCAACACAGTTTCAGTGACTAATGAGTCAAGTCATTCACTGACTGAGTCACACGTCAACACAGTGTCAGTGTCAAATGAGTCGACTCATCCACTGACTGAGTCACAGTTGAAGCACCAAAAACATAGCAGCAGAAAACGAAAACTATCTACCACAGTTTGTGTAAATGAAGAAGATCGATACAGCTGCCACAGACACAAAGAACAGTGTCTACAGGGTGGACTTAGAGAAGGTGGCTGCAACAAAGTTGAGAACCAAGAAATTCTGATGAGAAACAGAAATTTGTTTGTGTGTTCAGTTGAACGAGGAAACAGAACTTGTGCTGATCTCTCATCACCCATCTACTGGATGTCAATGGTTATAACAGGGGAACACATCCCAGTGGACACACCCAGTGTAACAAGGGAACACATCCCAGCAGACACACCCAGTGTAACAAGGGAGCACATCTCAATAGACACATCCAGTGTAACAGGGGAACACATCACAGCAGACACACCTAACATAACAGAGGAACACATTTCAGTAGACACACCTAACATAACAGAGGCACACATTTCAGTAGACACACCTAACATAACAGTGGAACACATTTCAGCAGACACACCTAACATAACAGGGGAACACATTTCAATAGACACACCTAACATAACAGGGGAACATATTTCAGTAGACATACCCCATGCAACAGGGGAACAAATCTCAACATTCACACCTAGTGCAACATGGGAACAAATTTCTATAGACACTCCAGTTGTACAAAAGGAACACATTTCAGCAAACACCTCCGGCGTACGAGAGGAGACTGTTAGAGCGACAACCAACATGGCCGCTGACAGAGGCATTGTGGTTAGACATCCCAGTCAACACACTTGGCCACTCCAAGCTAACGATATTACAGACTCGAGTTGTCTAGTTGCCATGGAAATGTGGCAGCATAACACAGGCAAATGTGTTGATGCCTCACCACTTGTGGCGATACGTAGGTGAGTGTGGGAGTCAGTTCTTTTTACCAGTCATGGTAACATGTAAATTACACATCAGTCTATTGCAACAGGTTTACTATATGAAAAATTAAACAGACATTTACAGGCACAACTGAAAATTTATACAAAAAGCAGAACTTGACTTTTTAATTAATTTATAACTGTTGCATTATTGGAATTTTTATATTTACAAAGCCCCCTAAGACCTAGAGTGTGTCAAACTACTCCATGTATGTCTAGATGCTCGCCTTTAGCAGGCTAATTAGATGTCTGTTATAATGATGTATGTTGCAATGGTGGATATTACAGTGGTGTCTGTTACAATGGTGTCTGTTACAGTGGTGTCTGTTACTATGGTGTCTGTTACAATGGTATCTGTTACAATAGTGTATGTTAGAATGGTGTCTATTACAGCTGCATTACAGTGATGTATGTTACAAAGGTATCTGTTACAGTGGTGTCTCTTACAGTTGTGTGTTACAGTGATGTATGTTACAAAGGTATCTGTTACAATGGTGTATGTTACAGTTGTGTGTTACAGTTATGTCTGTTACAATGGTGTCTGTTACAATGATGTATGTTACAGTTATGTATGTTACAGTGGTGTATATTACATTGGTGTATGTTACAACAGTGTATATTACCATGGTAGATGTTACAGTTGTGTGTTACAGTGATGTGTGTTACACTGGCGTCTGTTACAGAGATGGTTCTCGTGTGGTCTTCATTGGCTCTCACTCTCACCAATTCGTCGCCCTTCACCTCAGCTCAGGTCATGTGATCTGGAGAGTTCAACTCGGGGGTCGTATCGAAGGATCAGCGTGTCTGTCAAAGTGTGCTCGATTCATCATGGTTGGTAGGTGTTTGTTGAGATAATGATTATCATCATCTGTTTCCAAGCAACTATTTGTTCCAGAAACAAAGCTCATTATTAGCAAACATGCTTTCTCTGTAGCTGCGCCAACAATCTGGAATTGATTCCCTGTTATAATTAAATCTTCTGAAACTCTAGCCACATTTCCTGAAAATTCCACCATACACTTTTGGTGGTTCCATGCTCCAGTGACGTTTCATGCGTGTCCTCATTTATAATTACACATAATGATTTTGTTTGTTGCACGTCCGAGCTTGAATTTTCAATAATGTAATAAGTGTTACAATTACCAGTACTGTTATTATAATACTATCTGGGATTCCATGCCCTGAATAATAATGAGTAATAGTAATTGTCCAATTTGTCGATAACTGGTAGAACATTGAAGTAGAGGATATGTAGGTAACAAACTTGACGCCATGGTAACAGTAATACTTGGAGACACAGAGTCAGTCATTATGGGTCGCATTGGGCGTTTGACTTGATTATCAAACTATAATCAAACTTGTTTATTTCTTCAAATTTTCCTAATCCACCAAACAATCAGTCAGGGATTAATATATGACCCCACATATATATTGAGCAAAACTTATTTCTATTTCTATAGGATATTGTTACAAATGCCATCCTAAATCTGCCCGTCTTCGTGTTCGTTGGCCAGGTTCATACGACGGGTTTCTCTACGTCCTTGAGGCTCTCAGTGGCGCCATCTACTGGCAATTTCAAACTGGTGCAGAGGTCAAGAGTTCACCATGTGTCGACCCAACCAATGGACAAGTCTACTTTGGGTCACATGACCATTGTCTCCATGCACTGGATGTCTTGGTTAGTACAGCTGGGTGATTTCTTGTTTAGGAGGTGAGAATGCAACATTAACAAACATGACTCCTTAAGTTTAGACAGTGTTGGTTCAAGTACTTTTATTTCATACTGAGTAAAAGTATAAGTAACTAACGTAAACACTACTTAGATACACTGAACACAGAATCAATTAATAAACAATTCCTTTTATCCTGATGTCAGTTGTAGGACAACTAACATATTATTGTCAGGACATCATTATTATGTCAAATGCAACTATGGCTAATGTGAACATTTTATCTAAAATCATAGACATAAGAAATGGATTTAGAATCATTACGAATATTACTATATTTTATGAGTTGTACCATTGTGATCATAAAGATTTTATTACTATTATTCTGTTGTATTTGGGCACTCTTCTCACAACCTATGGACACTTCGCAGATGTTTACATCGTGTAAAAGGTTTCTTTAATATTTATTTGAGAAACCAGCAGAGCTCAGCAGCTGAATTTAGGGGGCAGTGTCTACTGTGAGACTGGACTTTGTTTTAGAAGCGGACTGTGGTGTGGAGACTAGAGCTAGGGGGCAGTGTCTTCTCCTCCCCCTGTCTCTCTCTGCGGCCCCACTGTGTATATGCAGCCACACTAGGGGGCGCTCTCAGTGCCGTCTCGCCGGTGAGTACACAACATGTGGGGGTCTCGCTGCAGCATAGCTTATAGAAATCTAGCTCTCAGTGTTGAATCTCAGTGAGTACACAACATGTGTGGGTCTCGCTGCAGCATAGCTTATAGAAATCTAGCTCTCAGTGTTGAATCTCAGTGAGTACACAACATGTGTGGGTCTCGCTGCAGCATAGCTTATAGAAATCTAGCTCTCAGTGTTGAATCTCAGTGAGTACACAACATGTGTGGGTCTCGCTGCAGCATAGCTTATAGAAATCTAGCTCTCAGTGTTGAATCTCAGTGAGTACACAACATGTGGGGGTCTCGCTGCAGCATAGCTTATAGAAATCTAGCTCTCAGTGTTGAATCTCAGTGAGTACACAACATGTGGGGGTCTCGCTGCAGATTAACAGTCTGTGAATCTTATAGGCCGACTTAGTGGCCTTGAAGATTGACCTTGTTTATCTATGTCAAAAAGGTCATCTGAGCAAGTGACCTTGGATGTTCGATTGTTACTCGGGTTACTTGAGTTATGCACATAGCTCATTTCGAAATCGGCCATATAGGTAGTTGGAGAAGGTGTTTGGTGCATTCTGTGTGTGACTTTGATCCATCTGCTTACAATCCCTGTTACTGTCCTGTCACTGTTAAAGTTTACACTGTGCTAACGTAATTATATATGTTGCGAGTTGATCCTCTGATATTTTACATTTCGACGTGCTGTATTTGATGCAAGTTCCTTTTTTCATTTTGTAAGTTTGTTATTAATCAAGTCCTTTATGGGCCACCAATCACACCAGATGTCAGTGTTAATCACACCAGATGTCAGTGTTAATCACACCAGATGTCACTGTTAATCACACCAGATGTCACTGTTAATCACACCAGATGTCAATGTTAATCACACCAGATGTCACTGTTAATCACACCAGATGTCACTGTTAATCACACCAGATGTCACTGTTAATCACACCAGATGTCACTGTTAATCACACCAGATGACACTGTTAATCACACCAGCTGTCACTGTTAATCACACCAGCTGTCACTGTTAATCACACCAGCTGTCACTGTTAATCACACCAGATGTCACTGTTAATCACACCAGATGTCACTGTTAATCACACCAGATGTCACTGTTAATCACACCAGATGTCACTGTTAATCACACCAGATGACACTGTTAATCACACCAGCTGTCACTGTTAATCACACCAGATGTCACTGTTAATCACACCAGATGTCACTGTTAATCACACCAGATGTCACTGTTATACCCTTCAGATCTCAAACTTATTTTCCAACAACCAACCTGCTGTTATCATGTAATTATGTGCTTTTAGCAAAAGTGAAGACACTGTGATAACATCTAGAGCATAGTTCACCACTAAGTGTGTCCTCTGTTTCTATACTTGTAAATCAGTAACTTAAAATAACTCAAAAATAACTAAATAACAATGAATAATGAATGTACAAAGACATGAGTGGACGTCAGTACCAGAGATACTACACTGCCAAACAGTCCCAATATTAGTTTTATTTTTTGTCTGGTAATATCTTAATAATAAAGTTTGTTGTCGTTGACAGTTGCACGGGACATCGCTGTGGAGGTGCATGCTGGGAAAGCCGTTATTTTCCTCCCCAGTTGCCATTGAACTCGGTGTAATCATTGGCTGTGTGGACGGTGTCATCTACTGTGTCAGCCATCTTGGACAGAAGGTCAGGGTCATGTGACATGTCATGTGATGAACAGTGAAACTAATGGATGTGTTAATGGCGGCAATGCCATGTCTTTAAATACGTGAATTTGTTTTGGGTGTTTGATTAAAAGAAATTTACTAGATGCAACATTTGTGATTAATGAAATTGAAGAAACACTTAATATAACGTTTTGTCTGTGTATTTAACTTGAACCGCCAGATTTTTAGTGTTTAAAAATGGAGTTGTGTCTACTGCAACTCACTGACGGTGTTACATTAAAGCAACACATATTCTGGCGTCTCATGGCATCCATCCCTGTAACTAATTTGTCATTTGGTTATCTGTTATCATTGTTAATGTTTTACATGTCAAATACAAACTAAGAGTTACTCCGAATGGTTTTTTTGTGAGATAGAAACATATTTATTGTCACTTGTGCATTACAATATGTAGTTTTCCAATTTATATCTTATGAGCTATTTCGATTTGTGCTTGATACTGACACATGTATTTGTTTTTTATTAAAAAAAAATTAAAACTATACCTAACATGTTTCTGTCGGTCTCACAATTTTATATATATCTTCATAGTCACAACATCAGAAGGTATAAACAAAATAATTTAGCATTTACACTATTTCATATTTTTTATTAAAGAAATCTAATGATTGTTTATTTAATTCTTGTAGCTATGGCAACACCAGACCGAGGCCCCCGTCTTCTCCTCACCTTGCGCCTCGTTTTCAAGGTCATTGCACTCAGGAGCCAATCAAGTCATAGTATTTGGGTCACATGACAACCACATCTATTGCATTGATAGCAATGGTGGACTCCAGTGGAAGGTGAAGGTCGACTCGCCTGTTTACTCCACGCCATTTGTCTTTCCCTTCAACATATCCCAGCATGCACTTGGCCAAAGGGAAACACATCAAACCGAATTTTGTCATCAACAAAATATTAACAGTTTGCAAGGTTCAGCAAATGTAGACACGAACAAATCGAAACTGTCTGGAAGTTTGACTGGGAGGACATGTCTGGAAAATAATTGGCAGAGTCGTTTGACCAGAGATCGAGAAACAATGTCCACGGGTGTCGGAGAGAAACATGACTGTGCTGATTTAGTTGCCGCATGCTCCACCAGGGGCAGGCTGTACATCGTGACCTTGTCAGATGGACGAGTGGTGACGTCACATCAGTTCCCCGGGGAGACGTTCTCCTCCCCTCTTGTACTGGCCAGTGACGCTGGCTTTGACGTCCTCGTCGGCTGTAGAGATGACTTTGTGTACCGTCTCAAGTACACAAGACTGTCGGAGCTGATTCAGACATAGTGACATAACAGACGGATCATCTTATTACCTCCTGTTTCATGACATATAACACGACACTTTACTTATGTTTCTCTCTTGTCTGGTTGCAAAGATATGACAAATAAATAGATTTTTTTCAAAATGCCCAAAGGTGAGATCTCCACACCCACAAGGATATCATTATACACATGCTAGTGATGAGTAATCAACAACAAAAATATCAGTCAAAAAGGGGTTACACCCCTTGGCTACTGGACTATTATGGTTATACAGACAGATTTTAAATTCTGCAGTGGCAATTTCAAGTAAAGTTTGAAACGGCCCCCACAAAATTGCCCACCATACTAAATGTCTGGAGGCACCAAGTGGCATTTACTGTGGGGACGTCACCAATATCTGCCAAACTGGTTGGTTTTGTAATACATAAATTATCACTTTTGAGCTGGCTTAATGATACAAGTTCATAATTAACAGGCTTGATACTTGGCACATTATTTGACACGAGCATTACATTTACATAGACAGAGTTTTTCACTTAGTTTTATCTTTAATCTGAAAGAGTGTATAATCACTGGCCTCTGTCTAATTATGTCCTAAGTGGGCATGAGTTCAGCAACTGACAAACATTGTCACAGACGTCACACGCATACCTGTGTTATCTGAAGGAGTACTCTGTAAACAGAGAGAGGCAAATGAGTCCCTCCTAATCTACCTGTGTACAGTACTTTGGAGCGCAACAAAAGATTATTTTAAGAATATCAATACTTCCTACGTTATATAACAATGTGTTCCTGTTTGTTTGTGTTGTTTGCGTGTATGTCTGTAACACCAAATCTATGTATATTTTGCATGTTTTGGGCTGAAATTAGGCATGTGGTCACAAGCCACCTAATGGATTAGCGCCGGTGAATAAATGTTCCCCTCAACCATCACTGGGTAACTCAGCTGGTATCTAAATAAAGTACCACAATAAGTAGTTGTGCTAATTAAACGTTCTGATAATAGGTGTATCGGGAAATGTATCAAAACGTAATTAAAACATACAACATGTATTATTTATTATTGGTAAAATATTACCTTGACTTTGTTTCATCAGTATGGTACTTTTTGGTAGACACAGTCAGCGAAACTGCTGCCAAACACATCATTATAATTATACACATGCTACGAATGTACACAAAGAAACCCTCAGTGTGTTGATAAAAAATCTCTTGTCAGCAAAATCATCTAACTTCTTGTTGAATCAGGCTAATCTTGTTGATATTCCAATGTGGCGTTTATCTTATCTTACACAGGCTGCAGTTATTTGCCCTCCTGCTAAGAATACGCCCAGAATGTAAGAGGAGGTGTTTAGTGTAGTATTTACACTGTTCTCACTCGTCAGCTTCACTGGACAGATAACCTTGCGTGAAGAACACTTGTTAACCATCAGTCAGGTAAGTAAATGCATGTAAATGGTGCAACTGTTTTTCCAATGTGTGTGTAAATGATCTATTTTGCAAATTAAGTCACCTGTCAATACTGCAAACCCTTTGGCTGTGCAATCTTGCATGTTTTTCATCTGATGCCACTTGGGGACAAGCCTGGGCATATATATATATATATATATATATAT
This sequence comes from Oasisia sp. SBJ-2009, assembly GCA_964017155.1. Classification (NCBI taxonomy): domain Eukaryota; kingdom Metazoa; phylum Annelida; class Polychaeta; order Sabellida; family Siboglinidae; genus Oasisia; species Oasisia sp. SBJ-2009. The sequence continues at coordinate 39,613,053 of OZ024860.1, forward strand.
ATATACATGCTTTTAGCTTTTCTACTTCCAAATTGGATGTTTCTCTGCCCGTTCTATTTCCTTTTGCCCTTAGAGTTTTAGGTAAGTGCACTTATTGTAAACTGACATGTTGTAAACTGACGTGTTGTAAACGGACGTGTTGTAAACGGACGTGTTGTAAACTGACATGCTGTAAACTTGCATGTTGTAAATTAATGTGTTGTAAATTGGCATGTTGTAAACTGGCATGTTGTAAACTGACATGTTTAAACTGACGTGTTGTAAACCGGTGTGTTGTAAACTGGTGTGTTGTAAACCGACATGTTGTAAACCGGCATGTTGTAAGCTGGCATGTTGTAAACTGACGTGTTGTAAACTGACGTGTTGTAAACTGACGTGTTGTAAACTGGTGTGTTGTAAACTGGTGTGTTGTAAACCGACATGTTGTAAACTGGCATGTTGTAAGCTGGCATGTTGTAAACTGACGTGTTGTAAACTGGCGTGTTGTGAACTGGCGTGTTGTGAACTGACGTGTTGTAAACTGGCGTGTTGTGAACTGGCGTGTTGTGAACTGACGTGTTATAAACTGGCGTGTTGTGAACTGACGTGTTGTGAACTGGCGTGTGATGAACTGACGTGTTGTGAACTGGTGTGTTGTGAACTGGCGTGTTGTAAACTGGCGTGTTGTTAACTGACGTGTTGTGAACCGACGTGTTGTGAACTGACGTGTTGTGAACTGACGTGTTGTGAACTGACGAGTTGTAAACTGACGTGTTGTGAGCTGAGGTGTTGTAAACTGGCGTGTTGTAAACTGGCGTGTTGTTAACTGACGTGTTGTTAACTGACGTGTTGTGAACTGACGTGTTGTAAACTGATGTGTTGTAAACTGGCGTGTTGTAAACTGACGTGTTGTAAACTGACAAGTTGTAAACTGACGTGTTGTGAACTGATGTGTTGTGAACTGACGTGTAGTGAACTGACGTGTTGTAAACCGACGTGTTGTGAACCGACGTGTTGTGAACTGATGTGTAGTGAACTGACGTGTTGTAAACCGACGTGTTGTGAACCAACGTGTTGTGAACTGATGTGTAGTGAACTGACGTGTTGTGAACCGACGTGTTGTGAACTGATGTGTTGTGACCTGAATTATGAGGTGATCTTATTAGCAGGACTATTTTGCTCTATGTTACTGTATAGGACTGTCCAAGTGTGGCCTTAATCATGAGGTGACTGTATTAGCCAGGTTACTTTATTGTAGCAACGTAGAACAGTAGCTCCCATTTTATACTGAATTTTTTTTTATCTAATTTGTCACGACATATACTGGGTTATTCCACCAGGCCGATCGGTTGCCATGGTGACCCTACAACAGCTGCCAGTCCTCGTCTTGTTGACTGTCACCGGGGGGAGCGCCCAGTCCTGGATGCAACGGCCCTACACCAACGACAGCTTCAACGAACTGCGCAAATACGGTGACAACGTCACGCTGACGTGTGACGTCACATCTGGTGACAATGTCACCTACTGGGTGCTGCCGGACACCCGCGTCATGCAGCTGGGGGAAATGATCGCGTTCCCGACACTGGACGGAATCGCGAGCTGGCGGGTCAGCGACGATGGCCGCAGCTTGACCATCACGCTTGTCCAGCCGGAACACTTCGGCCTCTACTACTGCTTCGTTGACAGCGCCGGTCAACATCTCGTGGTCAAGCGGGGGCTCAACTACCGGGGCGCCTACTATGGCGACTTGTGGCCGAAGTACAAGTGGAATGTGATCATAGGTGGCGCCAGCGCTGGCGGTGTGGTTGTCGCTGCGGTTGTGCTGGCCGTGGTGCATGCACTGGTGGCAACTTCCGGCCCGCGGGAACAGGGTAGTCATGGTGGACGGCACCGGTCACTGAGAGACGCCACAGGGACGCTGAACACTGTCTTCACTGACAGTGACGTCGCTGGCATTCGCATCGTGACCATCTCGCCACTGGATGTGACAAATGGAGGGGCGCGGAGAGACAGACAGACACACAACGACATTGTCAACACAACTGTCCTATGAGACGATGATGAGAACTGAATAAACGTCACATGACATTATATAGTTAATAGGGCCTACTATATTTAAAAGGCCTATATATATATATACCATGTAGATGATATATATACCTACTTATAGTATACATATATATATATATATATATAATATATATATATATATATATATGTACATAGATATACCCAAACCTTCACATCCTTGTACCACTGTCAAATTTTAGACAATGGCATATTATATAAAGGTGCACGCGCACACACATAAACCACACACAGGCATGCACATGTTACATACGTCCCTCTACATAACATATACAGGGTATGTATATATATATATATATATTATACGGCAGTATTTAGTTTTTCTCTGCATTATACTATTGCAATGTCTAACTACGTCATTCTTATGACAAACGCACAACTGTAGTCCCATTTTCTTGATTTGCATACAAGCACAGTTCCACTAAACTTGTGGCTAAAGTGACTAGTTGTAAATTCCATTGTTTCCTCCTTCAGACCCAGTTTCGCTCCCTCTACGTATCTCTCTCCATATCTCTCACCTCCATGTGGCTGCTACATTTGTGCACTGACGGAACCAGAGATAACCCACATCACAGCATACTACTGACCTAAACGTATACACTTATATATGTCGGTTCAAGTGTTCTTGACCGTAGTGACGTGTGTCCATCAACGACATGAAAGCTGCTTCCTTGTGTAGACCACTTATCTCAGAATAAATGTAATCAATGTTGTACGCTTATTGTCACTCAGGGCACGGATTAACTTGATTAGAACTATCTATCCGATTTCAATAATGCACTGTCTGGCTTTATCAGTTTCGTGTGACACAGGGTGTGCCACAGGTTTATCACCGATTAGTGTGACACAGGGTGTGCCACAAGTTTATCACCGTTTAGTGTGACACAGGGTGTGCCACAAGTTTATCACCGTTTAGTGACACAGGGTGTGCCACAGGTTTATCACCGTTTAGTGTGACACAGGGTGTGCCACAAGTTTATCACCGTTTAGTGTGACACAGGGTGTGCCACAGGTGTATCACCGTTTAGTGTGACACAGGGTGTGCCACAAGTTTATCACAGTTTAGTGTGACACAGGGTGTGCCACAAGTTTATCACGGTTTAGTGTGACACAGGGTGTGCCACAGTTTAGTGTGACACAGGGTGTGCCACAGGTTTATCACCATTTAGCGACACAGGGTGTGCCACAGTTTAGTGTGACACAGGGTGTGCCACAGGTTTATCACAGTTTAGTGTGACACAGGGTGTGCCACAGGTTTATCACCGTTTAGTGTGACACAGGGTGTGCCACATGTTTAATAAGAGTTGGACATAATATAATAGTATTATGTTTGGTGCAAAACATACGAATCGTTATTGGAATAATAATTAAACATTTCAGGTGTATATGAGGAAAACTTTGTAATTTCCTCACAAACCTGTCGCACACCCTGTGTCAGACTGCTACGAAAAACTCTGAATCCTACGCACACAACATATAATGTTTGGATCAGGAACACCAGCAGGGTGTGATCCTGCCAAATAAAAGATTTTCTCATATAACAAAATACTGGACAGCTATGAATTAAAAGGATAATATAATGTATAGTTTATTTGTTCAAGTACCAGTAGACGTATGTATAAACATTTATACACTGTAAGTTACACAGTCACACCACTTAACAATAAATATGATTGAGGACAATAAAAATCACACGGTACAGTTTATACATGATTCTCGTATGCGCAGCTCTGTCACATTCAATGACTGTAAAAACTGCCGCCGAGGCGTGGATGTCAGCAGATCAGCGTTTGAGGACATTGATGAATGCCTCCTTGGGTATGTCGATGTTGCCAATCCGTCGCATCTTCTTCTTGCCCTCGGCTTGTCTCCTCAGCAGCTTCATCTTACGAGTGATGTCTCCACCATACTACAAACACAACCAGACCTACCTCAGGGACACCAGACCAATCATCTAACACAGCAGTCTTACACCAACCACAGAGTAACAAACCTCAGACAACTCATCTAAAACAACAGTCTTACACCCACTCACAAGACAACAAACTCCAAGTACACAGACAACTCATCTAACACAGCAGTCTTACACCCACTCACAAGACAACAAACCCCAGGTACACAGACAACTCATCTAACACAACAGTCTTACACCCACCAACAGAGTAACACATATCACACAATTTATCTACCACAGCAGTCTAACACCCACCCACAGAGTAACAAACCTCCGGTACACCAGACAACTCATCTAACACAACAGTCTTACATCCACCCACAGAGTAACAAACATCAGACAGTTCATCTAACACAACAGTCTTACACCTATCCACAGAGTAACAAACATCAGACAGTTCATCTAACACAGCAGTCTTACACCCACCCACAGAGTAACAAACATCAGGCAACTCATCTAGCACAACAGTCTTAAACCCATCCACAGAGTAACAAACACCAGACAGTTCATCTAACACAGCAGTCTTACACCCACTCACAGAGCAATAAACATCAGACAGTTCATCTAACACAACAGTCTTACACCCACTCACAGAGCAACAAACATCAGACAGTTCATCTAACACAGCAGTCTTACACCCACTCACAGAGCAACAAACCTCAGGCACTACAAGACAACTCATCTAACACAACAGTCTTACATCGAAAGTAAAAAAGGCAAAGGTAAGTTATTACTTAGTGCAATCTCCAGTACTTAGGACTGTTAAAGCACTTCACATTTCACTCCCCGGCAGACCTATTAAATCAAACACCGTCTCTATCAAGTACTATCTAAACCTGTCACTACACAGACTACAAACGTGTGCACTTACACATTTAGCAAGGACGTCCTTGCGTGTGGCCTTGATGTTCTCGCGGGCTATGACCTTTGCCCCAATCTTCGCCTGGATGACGATCTCGAAGAGCTGCGGTGGAATCGCCTCCTTCAACTTGTTCACCATGCGCTTGGCGACGGTGCGAGCGCGAGTGGCGTGTGCAATCTGGGTCAACTCATCCACCTCCCGGCCGTTCAACAAGATGGCAATCTGGAACATAGTGAATATATTGTTCATGGCTCCTTACTTACTTACTTATCCTCTTCGTCCCCAGTGGGACATAAGGCCACAACAATCTCTCGCCACAAGGTCCTGTCCTTGGCAGAGGCCTGAGCCTCACCCCACAACAGCCCCATCTCTCACAGCTCGGCCATCACTGTCTGTCACCACGTCATCTTTGGCCGTCCTCGCTTCCTTTTTCCAGGTGGTGTCCATCTCAGTGCCACTTTGGGGATGCTGTCTCGGGGCATTCGCAGGACGTGTCCTAGCCATCTCAGTCATTAGCGTTTGATTTCGAGGATCATGGCTCCAAGAATGCTTTATTGTTGTATAATTTAACTTACTTTGGAGCTTAATGTCGAAGATGAGTACGACGTTTCGATCCGTCAGCTACGGACCTTGTTCACGTACTGGTGTCACGTGTGTTGCCAATGTGGAACCATCTATAACTTCATGTGTGACATCGACAGCAGCCACACATACATAGGTGAAACCAAGAGAACACTCAGCCAGAGATTCAAAGAACACACAAACCTGGATAAAGCAACAGTAGTAGGAGATCATTGCCAGGCCACAGGACACTGTGTCCATGAAGAACACAACAATGACCTGTGAATCCAAGTGGCACAAGAGAAAAGTAAAGGAGGCCATATACATAAAACAGAGAGCCCGTATCATGAACAGAGACTAGGGATACCATCTGCCTGCCATCCACAACCAAATTATCCCCCTGAAATCTGAGGCAACACACGTGACACCAGTACGTGAACAAGGTCCGTAGCTGACGGTTTGAAATGTCGTACTCAACTTCGACATTAACCTCCAAAGTGAGTTAAATTATACTACAATAAATCTGAAACATGTCTTCTGTTAGTGGTTGCTGGGTGAACTCTCACTGGGTGAAATCTCACCACTGAACTGTGGACTATCTCAAGGAAAACAATGTTGCAAACGCTAACTCACGTTAGTCCGGGACGAGTAGTTTTAGAGCTCGGACTAGTAAGAGCAGTCCTTTTACATACTAAAAACATACGCAGGACTAGTTGTCTATAATGACAGACTACCAGCTGGCTAGAAGTATCGTACACCCTACATATATATAGTGTGTGTGTCAAGGTCAAATGTGAACGTCGATGTGGCGCCCTCATGTGTTGATGGATGGTGAACTATAAAATCGAATCATTGTCCTACCTTTATGAGACTGGCCTCTCGGTAGCCATTGTCTTCATAGTCAAAACTGAAACCACGAGAGAGAAGGATGTTAAAATAGTCCAGTATTTTGTTCCAGTAGAGTCGTACAAGTAGCAGCACAAGGAATTAGCAAAACCAACCAGCTACTTAAAGATTTCACACATATAATAATGTCACAACAATATTGATAATATACCAAGTTTGGTAAAAAGAAGGAAGTAAGTTATTTATTGTGTGATTAACTCCTTTGAAAGCAAACTCTGAGAGTTCATACAAAATTGTCAATTTCAATATTAATACTGTGTTTATTTCCAGCTAACTTATGTATGGGCTGCATAAGTGTTCCCGTAAACTTAAACCCCTAAATTTACTCTGCCGTTACCTATTTAAAATTACATTAGTTCATGACATACTCGAGTACAAAAAGTGACATTAGTTATGCTGGTTCTGGGCCACCCTGTGACGGGACCCACAGACCTGGCGTAGCCGGATGTCACAGACTTGAGGTGGTCGAAGAAGTCGACTATGATCTCATTGAGGGGGAAGACGGCCTTGAACATGATGCGCTTGTCGTCAATGTACAACTGTTCCCTCTGCTCACCACGGCGATCCTACAGCAAGATCGTCATGGTAACGCCATGGCAACCAGTGAAATGGTAACTGTGAACATCTGTGAGTGGTTCAGTGATGTACGAAAACCCCATGAAGGTAAGTTTTTATAGTAGTATCCTGTCCTTGTGACTGACTAAAGCATTTTACACTTTAGTGCTTTACCTGGTTGATATGTTCAATGAAACACCAACTTGACTTCAAGCATAAAGTCATGTTTCAATCAACGCATGAAGATGTTTGCACACATGTGCATGAATGCCGTCACATGCATGCACACATGCATGCATAACACATGCATGCAGGCAGTCACATACACACACACACTCAACGCATGCACCCACACACACATACAGACACATACATACACACACACACACACACACACACACACACACTCACGCATGCACCCACACACACATACAGACACACACATACAAACACACGCACACACACTCATCCACCACCTATGTATATAACAGGAGCTGAACATGAAATATGTTGCGTAAAAGCCACTATGCTACATCATAAACACTGTCAAAACAGTTTACTTGCATCTGAACAAACACATGCTTATTAAGTAGTGAACGTGGATTTCCTTACATAATAAAATCAATTAGCAATTTACTATATTACAAATAATAAATTCACATCACCGGCTCTCACAATGAAATTCTATTTTGTACTAACCTAACCCTCCCCACCACTTGGGAACTGAACTTGTGATTTTTACATTCCAAAATGTCTACTCAATTCACATTAACATATTTCGCTCACAAGGCATATTATGTGGCCATCCTTAAAACAACATACGATGCACTGACATCGTTATCTCAGAAATGGCACCAACCATGATGAGTGAGATGATCTCTCCGACGTAGTCATCGGGTGAGATGATGGTGGCGAGAACCATCGGCTCCTGGTACGCCACCACCATGTTGGCCTCAGGCAGCTGGACACAGACAACAACTGGTCAACACTCAATGAATGAGCACAATTATCACTAGCCTCGGTTACCCAGGATCCGTGAGGTGGCAGCAGTTTTAAGCTCCTCAACTCTGCCTGGGGGACTAATGCTCTGCATTTGTTAACCGGCCTTACCCCAGATTAGGGTAGAGACGCTGAATGGCTCTCAGGCCAACTATGAAATAAAAATAACGATATACTTTTACAAGATAATGATATCCTATGAAAAGTATTCAACATTGAACTTATATTAACACAAAAATAAGTACAAATTGAAATTTACAGTTGTTTATAAAATAAGAATTACGACAGGATTAACCAGTATCCGTGAGGTGGCAGGATTGTTTAGCCCCACACAGATAACATACAAATTAAATAAGGATACCTTTTTATGAAATGATGCTGCATTATAAAAACTATTCAAAATTAAACTTATATTAATATAAAATAAATAGAAATACAAATTTGCAGTTGTTTATAAAAATAGAAATGATGGTAGGATTAACCAGTGTCAGTGAGGTGGCAGCATTGTATAGATCATGGTGACATTAATATTCAAAAGCCGGGAGACTCACCAGACTGTCTTCTCGGCGAAGTTCTGCAGCTGACCGACAGTCAGTTAAGTGAGACTAAATTATCACTAACACTAAGATGTTATTTAGTGGTAGTTTGTTCACATATTATAAGTCATGTAATATTGTATTTCCAAGAAAACAGTGTTTGAGCCCTGTGTTTTTTTTGACTGATCACATATTATGCTAAAACCAATGTACAACCAAGGTAAATGTCAACTGAGACTATTACAAATGTCTTGATGCTCCAATTGTCAGGTGTCAATATATATAGCCTCCCCCATCAGGTGTACTTTGTACCACACACACCTGTCCAGAGTTCAGTCAGTGCACTCACCAGACAAGGGTTGAGTATTGTCAGTTCATCCCCGTGGTATTGCTTTATATTCTTAGCTCCACTGATCTTTACTGCAACCAAAACATATTATGCAACTGCAGACACAGGTTGACTGGACACATGTGTATGTTTAATAAATCACAACAACATCATTGGGAATACATTGGTGATAAAAAGTACTTAAAAGGGAGTGCCCCTTCTGTTTCTACATTTATTTTATATTGTTCAGTTATGTTACACAGTATAAATGACATCTATTATAAGGTACTTAAAATCAAAAATGGCAAAATATGTCTTACATGAAACAGAAGCATCATCAGGAATACAGGAGTGATAAAAATACTTTAATAGAATACGGCACTAAACATTTACTAGTGAGTAAATAATATTATAATCTGGCAGAGGATAGTGCAAGACAGGCAGATATGGAAATTAAGGCCTTTGCCCAACCACTACAACTGTTCAATAATGATTTGTACGAGCAGCTTTTGGGTATTAATTGCAGCATGGCTGGATGCTTCCCTGAGAAGTTGAGATGTTGTTTGATTGTGCTACTCTGCCAGGGAAGGACTGGAAATGATGCTACATAATAATGATAATAATTAAACTGTTTTTCTATAGCGCTAATTCCCACATGGCGGCTCGATGCGCTGTACAAGACATATAATAAATGTATTAATAAATATAAATGTAAATTATATAAATTAATATAAATCGAATCAAATTTTGGTTTAAGATGTATACCAGTAAACCTTTGTATGTAAATTATATAAATCATATCAATCACTTTAAAATAAATCAAACACTGTTTTAAAGATATATAGTACTTAACCTCTGTAAATTATACAAATTAGTATAAAACTAAAACATTTACTAAATCTGTGTATGTAAATTATCTATACATTAATCTAAAACATAAACACTTATTAAATTGTGTATATCTCTAAAAAGTAAGAGAGTTAAAAACTTAGCTTACTTACTAACTTACATTAGAGGAATAATACGAGTGAAGTTTACCTTTGTATGGCACGTTGGGTGTGGTGATGATCACTGAAGCGTCATACTCCTGCTCCAGACGCTGACAAAACACATCCATGTGGAGCAGACCCAGAAACCCCAGTCTCCAGCCTTGACCTAGAGCGGCACTACAACAGACCCAGAAAGCCTTGACCTAGAGTGGCACTTCAACATACCCAGAAAGCCTTGACCTAGAGTGGCACTACAACAGACCCAGAAAGCCTTGACCTAGAGTGGCACTACAACAGACCCAGAAAGCCTTGACCTAGAGTGGCACTACAACAGACCCAGAAAGCCTTGACCTAGAGTGGCACTACAACAGACCCAGAAAGCCTTGACCTAGAGTGGCAGTACAACAGACCCAGAAAGCCTTGACCTAGAGTGGCACTACAACAGACCCAGAAAGCCTTGACATAGAGTGGCACTACAACAGACCCAGAAAGCCTTGACCTAGAGTGGCACTACAACAGACCCAGAAAGCCTTGACCTAGAGTGGCACTACAACAGACCCAGAAAGCCTTGCCCTAGAGTGGCACTACAACAGACCCAGAAAGCCTTGACCTAGAGTGGCAGTACAACAGACCCAGAAAGCCTTGACCTAGAGTGGCACTACAACAGACCCAGAAAGCCTTGACCTAGAGTGGCACTACAACAGACCCAGAAAGCCTTGACCTAGAGTGGCACTACAACAGACCCTGAAAGCCTAGACCTAAAGCTATATTTCAACCGACCCAGAAAGCCATGACTAATTTAACAGACCCAGAAAGGTGTTAAATATGTCTTTACTCCGATGAGCTAGGTGTGCCTAGGTATAGAGTTGTAAGCCCGGAATGGGACGCTATCAGATCCACATTGAAGTGTCACTCACACACATACCAGGTACACTGTACTAGGAAATACATGGTACAAGAAAAGTCACAGCTGAGCTCAAAATTCTGCTTGTCCACCAGCCCATGACAACTGGATCTACCACCGGACAAGTAAAATTGCTACTACTTGTTGACGTTGTTATTCGTGGGACAACTTAGCTGTTTGCAGACAGGTTTTGTAATCATTATTTATTTGTCCGCTCTCTAATCAATCATTTCACATAATTACAGTAAATGTCCCTCAGTAAATGTAGTTTTCTCAGTAAACAACACAAAACTAAACAAAACGAGATCATATTGGCAGTTCAACACAAGTATGTGTTCTCTGTTTGTCTTCACAATACCATCTCCACATCTCCATAATTAAGTTAGAGCATCATGATACTAGTGCATATGGGGCTTTATGAGCTACGTCATTATGGTAGTGTTACAAATGCTATTTAAATTGGCAGAAATAAATTAAAAGTACCGTATTCGCCCGTGGAAATGCCCATTGCGTTTATATTGGATATAGGCAAGTATTAGGGGGTGGGCGTTTACACGAATGTTTCACTTATGAAAACACTTCGTTTTTTTCATCAAAAGTCTTTTATATCCATTTAGAATTGGGATAAAATACCATGGATATGTATTAAAAGCAAGGATATTATACTTATTCTGCCGAGGCAAGTTTATTTCACAAAAATATGGTTTGGGGAAGTGTGTGAAGTGGAGTGTTTTGGGAGTATTACGTGAAATATCAGTGATTTTACTTCGGCGGCATGGATCCTCAATGATACATGGGGTGTGGGCGTTTAGTATCATTTACCCTGAAGTGGGGGGTGGGCGTTTACCCGGGGGTGGGCGTTTCCACGGGCGAATACGGTAGGTTTTAAATTTTATTTGTTGATTAGACAAGTCAACTGTTGCACGGAAAAGTGAACATTTGCTTCTACATGTCCGCCCGCCTGCCCGACAGTTAATTTGACAAATTTCGAGCCCTGCACACCACTCGACACTGTCACTGACCTGCTGTCGACGTTGACGTCCACACTTGAGTCATTAAGCAGGAGTTTGTCGAGGGCCGACTTGAGCCCCGGGAACTCAGACTGATCCATGGGGAAGATCCCAGCAAACACCTGGACACAGGACATTGTCTGTGACACAGCACCTTCTGATACCTGACTGCAGGTGAGTATTATATATATGCTAGTACTAAACAAAGTATAAGCTCCATGACATGTAGCTTTTTAAGATGACACAACTCGTATCATATGATTTGTCATGTGTCTTCAGCATCTTGCATGCACGTGACATAAGCGATTGTTTCATGGTACTGCATTCTGGAAAGCTAATCTTGGCAGAGCACAGAAACTACAAATGACATTCCATTATGGTTCCAAATAGCTTTACAAACACCTGTATTTGTAATTACATGTACACAAATATCCACCAGGTAGAAGAATGATGACACAGATATGACTCGTTAGGTGACGCCATCATGTGTGGGCTGGTGGAAATGCTGTAACTGGCTTAAGAGAGACTTTTACAATCGTGATACAGATTCAAGGACTAGCGTACAAAATAAGATAACAATGGCTAACTCTCAGGCAAACTATTAGAAGTGTGGAAATGGTCAGTGGGGCCACAAATTTGGATATGTATTATAAATAGTAACAGACATTCAGAGCTGGGATGTGTATTAAACATTGTGGCATACAGTGTTATACCTGGATTCTTTATGGTGATATCTGAACATGATGAACAGGAGTTGAAAGAGTACAGCATGCAGTCATGTGACAGTAGTGACTTCTCTCCTGGGATATTGCTGCTGTACGGGTGACATTGACCAGGGCCCATCAGCATGTACTCTTTCACCATCTGTCATCTTTCTCACACCTCTAACCTCCTGCAGTGTTCTACGTACCATGGCCTTGGCAGGTTTGAAGCCAGGGAGGGGCTCCACGGGGTGTTTGGGGTTGCACAGGGTGTCTCCAATCTGGGCTTCATCGGTGGACTTCAGATTGGCGTATATGTATCCGACATGTCCGGCTAATCTACAAGTACCCAACATGTCCTTCTAATCTAAGACAAGTACCTAATATATCCTGCTAATCTACAACAAGTATCCAACATGTCCTGCTAATCTACAAGTACCCAACATGTTCTGCTAATATAAGACAAGTACCTAATATATCCTGCTAATCTACAACAAGTATCCAACATGTCCTGCTAATCTACAAATATCCAACATGTCCTGCTAATCTAAGACAAGTACCTAATATATCCTGCTAATCTACAACAAGTATCCAACATGTCCTGCTAATCTACAAATATCCAACATGTCCTGCTAATCTAAGACAAGTACCTAATATATCCTGCTAATCTACAACAAGTATCCAACATGTCCGGCTAATCTACATGTAACCAACATGTTCTGCTAATCTAAGACAAGTACCTAATATATCCTGCTAATCTACAACAAGTATCCAACATGTCCTGCTAATCTACAAATATCCAACATGTCCTGCTAATCTCTAACAAGTACCAAACATCTCTTGGTAATCAACAAGTACCCAACATGTCTTGCTAATCAACAAGTACCCAACATGTCTTGCTAATCAACAAGTACCCAACATGTCTTGCTAATTAACAAGTACCTAACATGTCTTGCAAATTAACAAGTACCTAACATGTCTTGCTAATTAACAAGTACCCAAAATGTCTTGCTAATCAACAAGTACCCAACTAGTCGCACTTAAAGGTGAAATGAACATAAAAATTATAATTAAACGAAGTAAATAACATACTAATATGATGCTATTTATACAGGTTTAATCCCTGACAACTTTTGTAGTTTATATATACACGCAGTTTACCGTCTAAAAATCAGCCGATCTGATCGATTTCCGAGTGAAATCCCGAAGTGAATAGTGTCAGTGGATGCCGCTTGGAAAGTACTGATGACGTAATATGTACCATAGAAAATTTAGCCATATCACTGGCAACATGGGACGACATGGAGTTAGAATCTGGCGAGTCAGATTTGGACAGTTATGCGGCTACTGTCAGAACTTGTTGGTCGGTGAAAGCATACAGTGTGAACCACTGGCTTCAGTAGTCACAAAAAACAAGCAGGAAAGCGATATTGAGCAACGGAGAGGGTGAGTTAGCAGGGGCCGCTGCCGTCGGTGGACTACTGTACGAAGACCCAAACTTGTCTACGGTGGAACAAAACATCGAAGTGGATAGTGAGATTAGTGTCGATGAAACACCAGGATGGTTGGTGGTATATTATATGCGCATTTATGACTGTATTAATTGGTGTGATAGCAATATTACATTTTCAAAGACAGAAAAGTAATAGTAGTTTTATTAATACCAACGGTATCGTATTGCCACGGAATTTCGCTATGGTAATTAATGCATAAACTTCAGACTTTGTTTCTTCCATTCAGTAATAATAATCCTGTGGTTGATTATTCTATTACTGTCGAGTTTCACGTCTAGGTCAGCCAGGCAAAAGTAACGACGCAAAAAACACTTTTAGGCTTGGAGTTGAGATGAAATGTGTCGATCACTAAAAGTGTCAATGCAATTTGGACGATGTCTGTAAGCAAATGTGTTTGGACTGGTTATGCCTGGATGTCGTGGAATACCAGTATACAAGTGAACTTAATAATAATAAATAGAAATACTCAATTTGATTATCAAGCCCTAATAATATATAATGCGTTTGTAGACATCAAATATTAATGTTACAATAAACTCTTCAATGTCAATGATGGTTGAATCGAACGACGACATGAACATGAAATGGTCCTTGACCTGAGGCTAATCATCGACAAACATGCGCTCCCTAAAAATTAAATAATAAACTGATTTTTAAGTTGGACATTATAACAACCATTCGTAAATAGGGCACTTACGCAGAATTTGGACCAACCTCAATTGTGCCATCATAACCTTATATTTGCCAATATTTGATACATATTCTTGCCACCATTTGTGTTAGAATCGGAACGACTTATATCCAAGTTCCGCCGTTTCTGGAAAGGCAAGTTTCGCCTTTCCTTCGTTTCTATCTCCCGGATTCACTTAAAAATTGTTGGGATTATTGGGCATGTTAGTGTTGATTTCTTCAAACGTTGTCGACTTGGCTTAAAACACACAGTCTGGTAAACAGCTGGATCTGTGACGAAACACGAACTGTCAAAGTAATCTTGGCGTAAGCGAGAACACCGAGACCGAGTGAGTCGGTGTCCAGTTGACTCGACCGACTTGTTTGATCCACTGCCTTCGTCGCCTTGGCTCTTTCTCTATCGACGGAAAACTAAAGAAACTCTTTCCGGAATTATCCCCGTTGCTGCATCCAAAAGCCACGCAGAATAGTCTGAATACCATGTTTTATTCGATGAAGAAGAACACGGCAAGACACCATACACCAAGCATACCATTGCAATCCTTAACCTGCTGCTAGCGTCTATAGTACATATGACGTCACACTCACGGAAACACCCGAAGGCAAAATTTCATAGGTGGTGTGTGAGGAAGTATTCTTATTTGCATGATTTTAGAAAAAAATATTTGTTTTCAATTATTCATACTACACGGCTATATTATGTTATATATATTCTATTAATCACAGCCTTTAATCTAGCATGTTCATGTCACCTTTAACAGACTGTCGGTCGGCTGCGGAACTACACCAAGAAGACAGTCTGGTCACATTTGTCGGCTTTTGTTTGGTATCCGCGTGATCTATACAATGCTGCCACCTCGTGGACACTGCCGTAATATATATTTTATAAACAACTGCAAATTTGTATTTCTATTTATTTTGTGTTAATATAAGTTTTATTTTGAATAATTTTTATATTATAGCATTATTTGAAAAAAAGTATAGTTATTTAATTGATATGCTATCCATGTGGGGCTAGACAATGCTGCCACCTCATAGATACTGGTTAATCCTGCCGTAATTCTTATTTTATAAACAACTGTAAATTTGAATTTTTACTTACTTTTGTGTTAATATAAGTTCCATGTTGAATACTTTTCATATGATATTATTATCTTGTAAAAGTATATCGTTATTTAAATTTTTATTTCCTAGTTGGCCTGAGAGCCAATCAGCGTCTCTACCCTAATCTGGGGTAAGGCTACCCGGATGTTAGAAACTTAAGACCCATTAATATCCCAGGCGGAGTTGAGGGGCTGAAAAGTGCTGCCACCTCACGGAGTCTGGGTAACCGAGGCTAGTACCCAACATGTCTTGTTAATTAACAAGTACCCCACATGTCTTGCTAATTAACAAGTACCCAACATGTCTTGCTAATTAACAAGTACCCAACATGTCTTGCTAATTAACAAGTACCCAACATGTCTTGCTAATTAACAAGTACCCAACATGTCTTGCTAATTAACAAGTACCCAACATGTCTTGCTAATTAACAAGTACCCAACGTGCAACATGTCTGCTAATTAAAAACAAATGCCCATAGAATATGACACTATCAGATGGGAAGGGAAATGGGAGGAGGGAGAGGTGGCGGGGGACGGGGACGGGGACGGGGACGGGGACGGGGACGGGGACGGGGACGGGGACGGGGACGGGGACGGGGACGGGGACGGGGACGGGGACGGGGACGGGGACGGGGAAGGGGAAGGGGAAGGGGAAGGGGAAGGGGAAGGGGAAGGGGAAGGGGAAGGGGAAGGGGAAGGGGAAGGGGAAGGGGAAGGGGAAGGGGAAGGGGAAGGGGAAGGGGAAGGGGAAGGGGAAGGGGAAGGGGAAGGGGAAGGGGAAGGGGAAGGGGAAGGGGAAGGGGAAGGGGAAGGGGAAGGGGAAGGGGAAGGGGAAGGGGAAGGGGAAGGGGAAGGGGAAGGGGAAGGGGAAGGGGAAGGGGAAGGGGAAGGGGAAGGGGAAGGGGAAGGGGAAGGGGAAGGGGAAGGGGAAGGGGAAGGGGAAGGGGAAGGGGAAGGGGAAGGGGAAGGGCAGGGTCCTTGTGGCAATCACACAGAACACTTACAAGACATCTGTGGGCACTTCGTTGGGGTACATGATGCCGACCTCCTGAATCTCATAGGTCTTCTTACTGTGCACAGACATGACCTTCTGACCTACAACAACCACAGCTGTGAGGGCCGGAATCAACAGTGGACACAGGTTGTCACTGACCGGTTCAGATGGAAGAGGTCAACTAAGGTTAACTCTGTACATAACTGCTCACAAACTATGGGTCACTGTAAGTGCCTCTCACCCACAGGTCCACTGGCCTCATTTTCTCTTCATTTGCTTCCGTAGACCGATCGAGCAACTGGTGGAGGACTAAGACACTTACTTAACCCATTAGGCCCTAGCATTTTATTAGAAAATGCCCTCCTGTTCCAGGATTTCTGGCAATTTTTGAGCGATTTTACCTCTGTGTTAAAAAATCTGTAGAAAAAAATCTATTCAATATTGTTAATTACAAGTTGTGGTTATTTTGAAGAGTACTAATTTCTCCACATGCCTGTACACATACAAATATGATTTAGTCATAAAATGTTGACACTTGATCACAATTTGCAAAGCAAATAATAAATTTGTTAGAGAGTTACCTTTCTTGATAGAGCCGTCCGTCATTGCTATGCTACACATGGCACCCCGGTACTTCTCGTAGCACGAGTCAAAAATAAGGGCCTTGAGTGGGGCGTTTACATCACCCTTGGGGGGCGGAATCTTCTCAACAACTGCCTTGAGGACTTCTTCCACTCCAAGACCCTTCTTGGCAGATATCTGGTGGAGATAAAGGAAATGCCAGATATCTGGTGAAGATAAAGGAAATGTCAGATATCTGGTGGAGATAAAGGAAATGTCAGATATCTGGTGGAGATAAAGGAAATGTGAGATAAATGGTGGAGATAAAGGAAATGTCAGATATCTGGTGGAGATAAAGGAAATGTCAGATATCTGGTGGAGATAAAGGAATTGCCAGATATCTGGTGAAGATAAAGGAAATGTCAGATATCTGGTGAAGATAAAGGACATGCCAAATATCTGGTGAAGATAAAGGAAATGCCAGATATCTGGTGAAGATAAAGGAAATGTCAGATATCTGGTGGAGATAAAGGATGTATCAGGCATTTGGTGAAGATAAAGGAAATGTCAGACATCTGGTGAAGATAAAGGAAATGCCAGATATCTGGTGAAGATAAAGGATGTATCAGACATTTGGTGAAGATAAAGGACATGTCAGATATCTGGTGAAGATAAAGGATATTTCAGACATCTGGTGAAGATAAAGGAAATGTCTGATATCTGGTGGAGATAAAGGAAATGTCAGATATCTGGTGGAGATAAAGGAAATGCCAGATATCTGGTGGAGATAAAGGAAATGTCAGATATCTGGTGGAGATAAAGGAAATGCCAGATATATGGTGGAGATAAAGGAAATGCAAGATATCTGGTGAAGATAAAGGAAATGTCAGATATCTGGTGGAGATAAAGGAAATGCCAGATATCTGGTGGAGATAAAGGAAATGTCAGATATCTGGTGGAGATAAAGGAAATGCCAGATATCTGGTGGAGATAAAGGAAATGCAAGATATCTGGTGAAGATAAAGGAAATGTCAGATATCTGGTGAAGATAAAGGAAATGCCAGATATCTGGTGGAGATAAAGGAAATGTCAGATATCTGACGGAGATAAAGAACATGTCAGATATGGGTATCTTGTGTCTCTCCCAAAATATATGTGCAACAACGGGGTGAACGAAATTGCCCAAATTTTGAAACAGCTATTTGTTTTCCCTCCACTGATTGTTAGATGCTCTACCCCTCAACCCATGCACCCCACAATGCACATAACTGTGATTGTCACTCGGATCATGGCACTCACTCGGAGTATTTCATCTCGATGGAAGTCAAACAGGTTCTCCATCTGCTTCGTGACTACGTCTGGTCTCGCCACCTTCAGGTCGATCTTGTTCATGACAGGGATGATTGTGAGCTCGGCCTCAAATGCCAGGTAGAAGTTGGCAACAGTCTGTGCCTGCACCCCCTGGGGAGACAAAGACATCACGGTTGAAAACTGGGTAACCACTTCAGGAACCAACTGGCTCCTAAATATATCTTATTTTTTAGGAGTCAGTCGCAATATTTAGTAGCTGACTGGCTCTTGACATTATAGCGTTAGGAGCCAGAACATCAGTCATGCACAATGGGTTCTGCATCTCCACTGGCCGTGGAGGGACACAGGAACAGGTAGGGCCGTAGGACGCATGGTTTCTGCTGCTGCTGTCTTTTGTGAGAGCTAGATTTTGCCAGTTTATTTAATAAGTACTTTACACAAGATAGTTTTCTACAATATTGAACACATACACAATTTTTACACACACGCACGCACGCACGCACGCACGCACGCACGCACGCACGCACGCACGCACACACAGAAACGGCCGTGAGAGGCCTATTTCATACACCACACACACACATATAATATATATATATATAATAAGCATATATATATATATATATATATATATATATATATGCTTATTATTATTACACATAAAACTGTGATCAATAAATGTCTACAGATAATGTACAGATAATGTAACAATAACAATGGTTATTTCAAACAAAACTCAAAGAATACAAGAAGTAATTTTTTTTCAAATATACAAGTTTGTAGACACTTTTTAACGTTCAATCTATTGCTATCATATATTACTTGACATTGGTGAAAGCTATCCAGTTGTGTTTCGGTAAATGACAAGTCACCTGATTGGCATCAACCAATAGAATCACTCCCTGACAGGCTGCTAATGACCTAGACACTTCATAGTTGAAGTCAACGTGACCCTGTAAAACAGAAAGCATAACCAACTGTTAGCATGGAACCAGTAACGCCACACAATGTGGCAATGAGTATTGTGTTGTGTTGACCACATGTTTCCTCATCTTTACAGGTACATAAGAATATACAATTCTTCACTGTTGTTACTACAACTGTTACTATAACAACTAGCAGAAATGCCAAGACGGTGCTGAATACGATGTTTGAACATCGATAATTTCTTTATGACTTAACTGTTAGCAGTAAAGATACATGCCTAAAATGCCTAAATGATTAGCAGACTTTGGGATAATTGCAGAAAACATAGTGGAGAATAATCAGTTGTCTAACGAAAATAAAGGATAAATGCACACACATTGACAGTCTGACATATGCACACGCATGCATGCATGCACACACGCACGCACGCACGCACGCACGCACGCACGCACAAATGCTCACTTTGGGATGGATAAACCGTAAGTACAACTGAAAATGTAAACGTACCGGTGTGTCAATAAGGTTGAGTAAGTACGTAGTGCCGTTATATTCATATATAAGTGACGCTGTCTGCGCCTTCACAGTGATACCACGCTCTCGCTCAACTTGAAGCTTGTCCAAAACCTGCTCGTTCTTCATTGTTGAGGATATTGTACCTGTGACACAGACCATATATTGTAACAGGACTACATAATGTGTATTTCCTTATTTATGTAAGAACACTTTGCGTTACTAATGTATTTAAACTATTAAACTGAAATTGTTTCTTCCTCGTTTAAAAAAGTATGTGTAATAATATTAGAATAAATATATCGACGGCAAACTACTCTTTATAAATTTGGAAGTGTTTGCAATTCAAATAATTCACATGTGAAGTGTTAAAATAATCAATAAAATATTCAGAACAATCTTTATTTGGATTGTAAATGTTGCTTAGCCATCTGAGGGTTGGCAAGTTCCAACTGGTCTAGTGAATTTCCTGCTAATAATTACTATCCCTTGTTTATTTTGTGAGGTACTGGAATAGGTTTTGCTTTTCTGCAATTAATCATTTAATGTCATTTTGGATTCAGGAAAATGCTGTACTTTCAAAGGAGCGTGAATGTTGTTTCAGAATATAAGTGATTGTCTTAGCAATATACAATAAATTCACAGCAAAGTAATGTTATATAAAATATAAAACTGTTCATGATTATTAAAAGTTATAACATCTGATGACCTGTCAGTTCAAGCAATCGGTCTGCCAAGGTACTTTTCCCATGATCCACATGGGCAATGATGCTGAAGTTCCTGACACGCTCCAACGGAAAATCTGTCATGTCCATTTTCTGAAGAAAAAACATTTACTTACATTACAAAAACTGATGACTATTCTGTTTAATGATATTTAATGATGCAACATCCAATAATAACATGGTTTCTTTTATCATTCTAACAGAAACATTGGTTGACTGGTAAAGAAGATTTATGAATAACTGACATGGTTTGAACGATTGTTAAGTTCTGTGATACTGTAATCCTTGGCTAAACAAAATTAGCACACCAGAGTGCAAATAAACTGTACAAGCAAAATGCCATTGGCAGTTAACCTTCAAATAAATACCCATAATGAATAAATAAACAAACAGCAAGTCCTACAATTAAATTTGTGTTGATGAAGTATATGTAGAGTATTGTTTCTTGTCTACATCAACTTATCAGTGACGTGAGGAGTTCTACCTTTGTCTTCCACTGGAGTGGGTCAGCTGAACTGGAGGCGGGCCGGACAACAATGAAGGCATTCCACCTGTAAGACAAACAACAACACACGTTATCTTTAATTTGCAATTAAACCATGATTTGTTTAAGTGTCTACAGAAATCAAGCCTATTTACCAGCGAAATGTTGAAGCTGGGACTTAAAGGAGTTAAAGCACACA
This sequence comes from Oasisia sp. SBJ-2009, assembly GCA_964017155.1. Lineage (NCBI taxonomy): Eukaryota > Metazoa > Annelida > Polychaeta > Sabellida > Siboglinidae > Oasisia > Oasisia sp. SBJ-2009. Next base: position 39,634,443 of record OZ024860.1, read on the forward strand.
TAATTTCTAGTGAAAGCAAGTCATGTTATATCAATATACTACATGTCAGTATCACAGATCTAGGGTTATGTAGCATTATCTCCTATTTCACTTTCCAAGATATGTCAAATTCATTAGGTCTTGAGTTCGCTTGGTGAAATGTGCATAAAGCTGTACTAAAACAACCAGTCTTTGTTAACAAATGGCTGTGAGATGTCTATTTCATGTACGCTATCACAATCGTAAGTAGTATCAATATTAATTCTGAACCCTGTTTTAACCAGTAAAATTGTTGCTACAAACTTCTTCATACACCAGATTTGGAATTAAATTACTATTGGGGGGACTCCCAGTGGAGGGGCTGTGGGTTGCGGGAGGTTTGTTTTTGAAGATTTTCGCTGCTATTACAATAATGGGTAGACAGCGTTCCTGGTGATTATAATTTCCTTGATCTTTAGTTGCTTTGAACATGCATCTTTGATGGTATCAACAGTCAAGTCTTTCACTTTCAGAGGAGTGTCTGTGGAATGCAACAGATACATTATGTATAAATAGAAGATATATTAAAAAATTAGTAGCTGTGACACTATGATATTATGTATAATCTGTTGACACTGTGATATTATGTAAAAATAGAAGATATATTAAAAAAATGGTAGTTGTGAGTTTATGTGGTCGCTAAAAGGTGAAATCGGAATTCTGGCCTAAAGTGTAAAGAGTGCCACAGTTTGTCCGGCCCTGAAACAGGCAACCCATGACAAGAGCGTGCTTGTGTTTGCCCCAGCCGAGGGCAGCCGTTTGGGCGATAATATGTGTTTTCTTCAATAAAATACACAATACACGCCTTTTCCCGAATATGCGAGGACCGGATTCTGAAGAGACTCTCTTCAGGATCGTAGCACACAAGGGACACAACCGGACAAATAATCGATCCATAGTTGTCAAGTTACAGAACAGAAAAGCAGACGACAAAATCAAGTTGACAGCTCCATAAGGTCACAGTGATGTATTCAGAAATAATACTCATTGATATAGTTTAGGCCATGGCATGCGATTTCAAAATGACTTGCACGCCATAAATGTTTGAACTGCGATTATATATTTGTATAATGAATTTTAACATCTTACATATATGCTAAAAATAAATAAATATATAGACAATGTTATAGTGAACGAAATACTGAAAGAATCAATTCACATCGTAGACTATGTCACTGTAACAGCAGAAATGCCGTAGTGCGCATGTACTGGCATTCCAGTTGCTGGGCCGCCGACGCTATGTCAAGACGGATCTACAAATATTAGATTGACCAGTAAACACATACTCTTTTCAAAACTTCACTCGCTGCCCAACGAATATGAAGGTACCTGCGATTATTTGTTAAAAATTATGTAACTACAAAGACTCACTTCCACATCACGCAGTCGTTAGAACGAAGAAGACAGGCCGGCCAGCACAGGCAGTGCTACTGCTAGGGACACGGTCCACACTCCGTGCCCGGGGAACCCGGTGGTTGTGCTCAGCTTCAGTGCTTTTCACTTAGGCCACATGTTGACTAAATCTTGATATATTACTATGTATAGATTCCATTCCCTACAGGAGCAGCAGTCAGATGTAGGAATGAGTTGTACCCATTAAAACAGCGTTTCATTGAATGAATTCAATGATTGATGGCCGGTACAGAGCTGGGCAAAGCATTTAATTCTTCTTCAGCTATGAAGTTATTCCTATATGTGACATGTTCAAACAAAATGAGTCATATGTCAGCAAACGTGATCTCGAGAAAACGCTTTAATTACATTGCACGATGACTTTCAATGATTTTGGCACCAATTAAGTTATATCTTTTCTGTCAATTGGCAATCCTTATTTCTCATTTATATTACTATTTAGTACATTTTATAACCTTTTTAGAAAGGCTGTGTAACATTTCATGCATGATTTTCGTAAAACAGAACCGATAAATTGCATTTGCTCGAGTCGCATTCTTTTGGGGTTTCCTTCGATCGATGCGTGGCAGACATATTTGGTACTACGGGAAAGCTCAGATCGCCCTCTTTCGGAATCTTTACTAGAACCAAACATGTGGGAATCCAAAGGGAAATTAAACTACTACACATAACCTACGTGAGTCTTAATCACTTTCCACAATTATCAAGGAGCAATAGTGGCACAAATGCTACAGCACTCATGGCTCAAATGTTATACACTTGCAGTCATAACACATTTAACTCACCAAAGCAAATTCACATTTCCCCCACTTGAAAACACAGCCTCATTGCTCAGCTCATTGCTTGCTCTCCTGCTCTCCCCTAAATTCTGCTATCTTCCCACTTATCAAACTGCAGTGATGCCTATAATGTGACTGCTTATTAACACTTAACATTAATCACCAGTTGAAGTCACCGATCACTGAATAAAAGAAAGTCATAAAATACATATATAAATATAACAGTGTCATGGCGATCCATGAAAATAAAATAAATAAACTAGAGTCTTATTGAGCAAAATCAGTGCAATTTGTAACAAATTTGCTTTGTGTCAAGTACTTATCAAAGTAGACCAACACATTTCAAATCTTGTAAAAGATGCCTGCATAAAAAACATACTATCCAGCCTATCCTATCTGTGCTATCTAACATCTACTGCTCTATGGCCAAAGCATCTCAGTGATTCAGTTAAATACACAATATTTGAGCTGGCATAAATTGTGAGGTTGTGAGTACCCCTTGGTATATACTATTAACATATCAAATGTCAGTGATTGGATGCAATGTGTTTACAGAGAGTATTCAGCATTCTAGAGAGAACCCATGGCCAGGGGGCCATTGAGTTCGCATGGCAGAAGAACTTGGGTAACTACCTCGCCACAGCAGGGTAAGTGACGGACAGAACGGTGTGTTCACTTTCAGTTTCATTTTAACAAATACTCTACAGTGCTCCTGTCATTAGCTGTGTTAGACATAATCAAAAACAGTCAATTACCATGATCCACAATTGATATTGTTGATATGTTATCAAGATATAAAAACTAGTGGTCTATTCAAACAGATGGTTGGTCTCAGAGTCGAACTGTTGCCTTCTACATAGAATTGTTCTACATGCTTATATTCAACGTGGTTATGGCATATAAGAAAATATGTACCTTAGTACAAAATACAACACAAATCACCCAAAACAGGGTATCGTAAAGTTAAAAATATTGTTCATGTATTAAAAATTATATAATTTATTAACCGTCTAAATCCCAAATTCCTGCAACCTGCTGATATGCCACATTCCCCCAACTACCCATAGGCACTGCAAAATAAATAATGAATTATAATATATTATCTGTTCATTTTTAATGCTTAGATTATTTGCTATTGACTAAGCATATCTAGTATTGGGCTATACAAATGAAGTTTTTAATTTAGCAAGTTTTATAGCAATATTTGAAAAATATACCTTGCTGGTTGCGTGAACAATTTGGGAGATGAGATGGGGTGTCAATGAGTTATCTTAGTATATGATGGTTTAAGAACATTTTGAAAAAATTACCCGACTCTTCATATCTACCTGGTAGGCATTGAACATGTTTGTAATGTTGATGTTTATTCTGGAAGGATCTTGTTCCAGAGCTGACCACATTGTGAGGATCTACGACCGCCATGGCTTGTTGATTGAAGAGATCAGTCTACCTGGGTGAGTGACACACGGTTTAGGGCCTTAGCTTTGTGTAAAGACACAAAACTCCTTTAAAAACAATGTATTTACATTAAAGAATATTTACAGTTTTACTATCTTATATTTTTATCGTTTTAATTTTACTAGACATTCTAATTAGTAACACTTTCATATATTGTAATGCTTTCATAAATAGTTTTACTAATATACATAATTAATTTGTTATCAACCATAATATTCTTATTGTACTATTCAGCCGCTTTGGCTGCCAGTGAAGTGAATAAACTTATTATTATTATATTATTACTGGCAGCAACTGCACCGGCCTTGGTTGGGACGTGGATGGTGACACTCTGGCTGTCATCAACGACAAGTCGGGCATCGTCTTCTTGTGGGACTCCAACAGTCGCCGCACAACACAGCTGGACAGTGGCTTCAGGTCAGTGAGGAAACAACTTGACCACTTGGTACACTACTCCATTAACTACTTGACCACACAGTCCAGTCATCCTTGGAAGTCCTCGCACTGTGCTAAGTACCCCTGGCTGGTTGTCTCCGCAAACCATGGGCGTGAGCGGAGTCAAACTATAAAGTTATAGGAGTTGCCTTTGCCAGTCACTACTGTGTCAGCCGTGGGAACAGCCAAATAGCTGCCCCAATTTGAAGATGTATACGCGACTGCCGACTGGTGGGAATCCCAATGTAATGACCCATTCACATCCTAAACACTGCATGTAACATGAGAAGCGTGTGGCTGATATCACCCAATATTATATCACATGGCAGAGGCCGACCACACTCCTCAAGGGCAATACCATTGGCTGACGTTAAGAGGAGTTTTTCAAAAGGGATATGCTCAGGGTACAGTGACGGTTGGTACTGATGTAACCTCTGGCATGCGAGGACAAATCCAGTACTTTGTCACTAAGCATATATAACTTAACCAGCTTTCATTTCGTATAAACATCTTAGTGCCTTACTGATTTACCGTCCATGTCTTATTGTCTCTTACCTGCAATCACTTGCTGGAAGATTATATCTAAAAGGGCAGTGCATGTAACTCCTTGGAGTAAGTCATTATGATGTCTCCTTGGGGTAACTCTGTTAGTAACTCCTTGATGGTTACTGAGAGTGTCAGTGTGATGGTGTGTCTGTTAGTAACTCCTCGATGGTGACTGAGAGTGTCAGTGTGATGGTGTGTCTGTTAGTAACTCCTTGATGGTGACTGAGAGTGTCAGTGTGATGGTGTGTCTGTTAGTAACTCCTCGATGGTGACTGAGAGTGTCAGTGTGATGGTGTGTCTGTTAGTAACTCCTTGATGGTGACTGAGAGTGTCAGTGTGATGGTGTGTCTGTTAGTAACTCCTTGATGGTGACTGAGAGTACCAGTGTGATGGTGTGTCTGTTAGTAACTCCTTGATGGTGACTGAGAGTGTCAGTGTGATGGTGTGTCTGTTAGTAACTCCTTGATGGTGACTGAGAGTACCAGTGTGATGGTGTGTCTGTTAGTAACTCCTTGATGGTGACTGAGAGTGTCAGTACGATGGTGTGTCTGTTAGTAACTCCTTGATGGTGACTGACAGTGTCAGTGTGATGGTGTGTCTGTTAGTAACTCCTTGATGGTGACTGAGAGTGTCAGTGTGATGGTGTGTTACTGCAGGGATTCTCTGACATTCCTGCGCTGGAGTAAGTTGGGAGCCTTGCTCGCCATCGGCACTGCCAAGGGCAACTTGCTGCTTTACAACCACAAGACATCTCGGTGAGTCCACGGCAAACACTCCGGCCAGACAAGACGTCTCACTTAGTTTTAGTTATTACCATACAACCACACCACGGCCAAAGTCACACACATAACAAAGAAACATTCGATGCAGCAAAGTGATGAATTAAATGTTCAAGCAACTGTAATGTGCACATGATAAAATTACGATAGTTTGTCACCAGTTACCCACCGCTGTTAATATTTTAAGTATAATAGTTTTGCATTGAGAATTTACTGGATTAATTACAAAGATAAAACATCCTTGACATGTGTTCATCGAAGCAAGGTTCCCATCTTTGGTGTGCTCATAATACCAAGGTTTTCCCATCCTGGGTTTGTCTTGTAGCAAGGTGCAATCACTGAGAAGTTTTTTGTACCAAAAAACACATGTTTTTGTAGCTGCTTTCCAATGAATGAATGATCCAGTCATTGAGCGAGTCAATGAGTGAGTCAATCATTCGTCACGTCAATCAGTCATCAAGTCAATCAGTTATTGATTCAATCAGTCATCGAGTTAATCATCGAATCAGTCATAGAGTCAAACATACAGTCAGTCATTGGGTGATCAAGTTATCTAGTCAGTAGTCATTGAGACAATCAGTCAGCCCGCCTGCCAGCCAGTTAATGCCGATGTGTTCATTGTAGCAAGGTTTCCACCTTTGGTGTGTTCTTTGTAGCAAGGTTCCCATCCTGGGCAAGCACACCAAGAAGATCTCTTGTGGTGAGTGGAGCAGTCAGAACCTGCTGGCCCTGGGCAGTGACGACAAGACCATCTCCATCAGCAACTCCGAGGGCGACACCGTGCGCCAGACGAACGTCCGCTCCGAGCCTCACGACATCCAGTTCTCTGAGATGAAGTCTGACCAGAGGAGTAGCGTGGGGGAGAACACGGTGAGACACTGCTAGGACTTGTCAGCTAGGACTTGTCAGTTAGGACTTGTCAGCTAGGACTTGTCAGTTAGGACTTGTCAGCTAGGACTTGTCAGTTAGGACTTGTCAGCTAGGACTTGTCAGCTAGGACTTGTCAGTTGGGACTTGTCAGTTGGGACTTGTCAGTTAGGACTTGTCAGTTAGGACTTGTCAGTTAGGACTTGTCAGTTGGGACTTGTCAGTTAGGACTTGTCAGTTGGGACTTGTCAGTTAGGACTTGTCAGGTAGGACTTGTCAGTTAGGACTTGTCAGTTGGGACTTGTCAGTTAGGACTTGTCAGTTAGGACTTGTCAGTTGGGACTTGTCAGTTAGGACTTGTCAGTTGGGACTTGTCAGTTGGGGCTTATTAGTTAGGGCTTACCAGTTAGGACTTGTCAGTTGGGACTTGTCAGTTGGGACTTGTCAGCTGGGACTTGTCAGCTAGGACTTGTCAGTTGGGACTTGTCAGTTAGGACTTGTCAGTTGGGGCTTATTAGTTGGGGCTTATTAGTTAGGGCTTACCAGTTAGGACTTACCAGTTAGGACTTACCAGGTAGGACTTACCAGGTAGGACTTATCAGTTAGGACTTATCAGTTAGGACTTACCAGTTAGGACTTATCACTTAGGACTTACCAGTTAGGACTTACCAGTTAGAACTTACCAGTTAGGACTTATCACTTAGGAATTACCAGTTAGGACTTACCAGTTAGGACTTACCACGTAGGACTTACCAGTTAGAACTTACCAGTTGGGGCTTATTAGTTAGGGCTTACCAGTTAGGACTTACCAGTTAGGACTTACCAGTTAGGACTTATCAGTTAGGACTTACCAGTTAGGACTTACCAGTTAGGACTTACCAGTTAGGACTTATCAGTTAGGACTTATCAGGAGACTCAGAGAACATATCTAGGATACTTATATCAGTTATATGACAAATTTAGGATATCTCTATGACATTATAGTATACTCCCCAGGAGGATATATTTAGTATTCTAGGACACTTATATGACATATATGTGATCTGGTGTGTAGGTGAGTGTGTCATGTAGATGTGTGATCTGGTGTGTAGGTGAGTGTGTCATGTAGATGTGTGATCTGGTGTGTAGGTGAGAGTGTCATGTAGATGTGTGATCTGGTGTGTAGGTGAGCGTGTCATGTAGATATGTGATCTGGTGTGTAGGTGAGTGTGTCATGTAGATGTGTGATCTGGTGTGTAGGTGAGCGTGTCATGTAGATGTGTGATTTGGTGTGTAGGTGAGTGTGTCATGTAGATGTGTGATCTGGTGTGTAGGTGAGTGTGTCATGTAGATGTGTGATCTGGTGTGTTGGTGAGTGTGTCGTGTAGATGTGTGTAGGTGAGTGTGTCATGTAGATGTGTGATCTGGTGTGTAGGTGAGTGTGTCATGTAGATGTGTGATCTGGTGTGTTGGTGAGTGTGTCGTGTAGATGTGTGTAGGTGAGTGTGTCATGTAGATGTGTGATCTGGTGTGTAGGTGAGTGTATCATGTAGATGTGTGATCTGGTGTGTTGTGAGCGTGTCATGTAGATGTGTGATCTGGTGTGTAGGTGAGCGTGTCATGTAGATGTGTGATCTGGTGTGTAGGTGAGTGTGTCATGTAGATGTGTGATCTGGTGTGTAGGTGAGCATGTCAGGTAGATGTGTGATCTGGTGTGTAGGTGAGAGTGTCATGTAGATGTGTGATCTGGTGTGTAGGTGAGCATGTCAGGTAGATGTGTGATCTGGTGTGTAGGTGAGAGTGTCATGTAGATGTGTGATTTGGTGTGTAGGTGAGCGTGTCATGTAGATGTGTGATCTGGTGTGTAGGTGAGCGTGTCATGTAGATGTGTGATCTTGTGTGTAGGTGAGCGTGTCATGTAGATGTGTGATCTGGTGTGTAGGTGAGCGTGTCATGTAGATGTGTGATCTGGTGTGTAGGTGAGCGTGTCATGTAGATGTGTGATCTGGTGTGTAGGTGAGCGTGTCATGTAGATGTGTGATCTGGTGTGTAGGTGAGCGTGTCATGTAGATGTGTGATCTGGTGTGTAGGTGAGCGTGGTGCTGGGAAAGAAGACTTTGTTCTTCTACAACCTTGATGACATTGACAACCCGATTGAGCTGGCGTTCCAACAACGCTATGGCAACATCATCGCCTACAAGTGGTACGGAGACGGCTACATCATGATTGGCTTCTCTCATGGCTTCTTTGTTGTCGTCTCTACACACATGAAGGAGATTGGTCAGGTGGGTTTCTAATTTCTAATGGCGGGTGGGTGTCTGGTGGCAGGGTGGGTTTCTAATGGCTGGTATTGGCCGGGTGGGTGTCTAATGGTTAGGTGGGTTTCTATTGGCTGGATGGCTTTCTAATGGTAAGGTTTTTTTTATTTGCTGCATGGTCACTAAATTTGGAGATTTTCTCATATTAAAATAAAATGTTCCAGTCTCGTCTGGAACAGACACAGCACATATGAATAATGTTGCAAACAATTGACTTACATGAGCTTCAACACGCCTGTATGCACACATACTCTGGGTTGTTGTAAAACATTAGTATGTACTATGTATGTACAGAATAGGAACCATATTGTCATGCATGAGTGCTTCCCATTCACTGTTCTAACTGACAGTGGTGACAACAATGTAGACGTGTCTTGTGTCGTTGTGACGGCTGATCACAGCTCCACCTGTCACTTTCAGGAGTTGTTTCAAGCGAGGAACCACAAGGACAACCTCACAAGTATCGCCATCTCACTCTCTCTCAACAAGGCCGCCTCAGCCGGAGACAACTGGTAGGTGACAGAGTGACATCTGGTAGGTGACAGGGTGACAACTGGTAGGTGACAGGGTGACATCTGGTAGGTGACAGGGTGACATCTGGTAGGTGACAGGGTGACATCTGGTAGGTGACAGAGTGACATCTGGTAGGTGACAGGGTGACATCTGGTAGGTGACAGGGTGACATCTGGTAGGTGACAGGGTGACATCTGGTAGGTGACGGTGACATCTGGTAGGTGACAGGGTGACATCTGGTAGGTGACAGGGTGACATCTGGTAGGTGACAGGGTGACATCTGGTAGGTGACAGAGTGACATCTGGTAGGTGACAGAGTGACATCTGGTAGGTGACAGGGTGACAACTGGTAGGTGACAGGATGACATCTGGTAGGTGACAGGGTGACATCTGGTAGGTGACAGAGTGACATCTGGTAGGTGACAGGGTGACATCTTGTAGGTGACAGGATGACATCTGGTAGGTGACAGGATGACATATGGTAGGTGACAGAGTGACATCTGGTAGGTGACAGGGTGACATCTGGTAGGTGACAGGATGACATCTGGTAGGTGACAGGGTGACATCTGGTAGGTGACAGGATGACAACTGGTAGGTGACAGGATGACAACTGGTAGGTGACAGGGTGACAACTGGTAGGTGACAGGATGACAACTGGTAGGTGACAGGGTGACAACTGGTAGGTGACAGGATGACATCTGGTAGGTGACAGGATGACATCTGGTAGGTGACAGGGTGACATGTGGTAGGTGACAGGATGACAACTGGTAGGTGACAGGATGACATCTGGTAGGTGACAGGATGACATCTGGTAGGTGACAGGGTGACATGTGGTAGGTGACAGGATGACAACTGGTAGGTGACAGGGTGACAACTGGTAGGTGACAGGGCAGTCTGGGTGACAACTGGTAGATGACAGCTGGTAGGTGACATTGTGCAACTGGTAGGTGACAGTGTGGCAACTGATAGGTGACGGTGACAAGTGATGGATGACACAGTGACAACTGGTAGATGACACAGTGACAACTGGTAGATAACACAGTGACAACTGGTAGATGACACAGTGACAACTGGATGGTGACAGGAGGATGTTTAGTAGGTGATGAGGTGGAAAATACAAGGTTTAGATCATTAGAAATATTTCCAACATTTAATAATACGTTTTATTTCTGGGAATTTAACTTGAACTTGACATAGGATGTTGTTACGGCCACTTAGTAGATGTCTTGCAAACTGAATTGAAAATCACATAAGCAAAACATACTTGAAGAGGTGCCTTCAAAGATATAGCAAAGAGGTCAGAAAGAGACGAATGACATGTCACTCACTGTGTCACCGTGTGTCATACAGTGTCAAGATCCACGACCTGTCAGACCTGAAGGAGATGCATGCGATAGTGACACTGGACGATGAACGCAACCTGGACCAGATCAAGTGGACAGACGACGGTCAGCTGATGGCCGTGTCCACTCAGCGGGGCAGTATCCATGTCTACCTCACCAAACTGCCCATCCTCGGCGAGGCACACGGCACTCGCATCGCCTACCTCACCTCCCTGCTGGACGTCACTGTCCAGAACATGGTCAAACAGGTCCGTGTCCAGTTGGTCAGTCTACTTTTCAGTGATGGCTCCGCGCCTGTGGAACGATCTACTGGACAGTCTGCGACTAATAGACTCACTTGAACTTTTTAAGTCCAACTTGAAAACACATCTTTTTAAGGCCGCATTTGTAAACTACTTGTAGGGTATTTTAGAATGAATTTATTTTAACTATAATTATAATTTTGCAATTTCTTTTAATTTATTGTTAAGTAATGAATATATTTTATTAATTATTTATTATTTTATTTTTATTGCTGATATGTTTAGCTTATAAACTAGGACTTTTAGAAACTTTATTTAATTATCTATTTATTATCATTGAACATTTCGTGTTTAAGTGCTAGTTTAACTGATTATGAATATTTTTAATATGTATGTGTTACAATGTATTTTATGCACCTCTGAGCAAATGTTTTCCCAGATATACGGCGCTTTACAAATAAAAATTATTATTATTATTATTATTACTGCATCACAAACAGGAAATTACTGAACGTTTCTCAAGATAATTCTATTCCAAATCAAAACTGTTTAGTTTTCATATCCAAAATCAAGATGTTTCTTTTTACCTGTAGAGAGTTTCGTCTGACGTTACACGTCGACTTCATCAATACTAGTGACGAATGACGTCATCGTACACGTGGGGTAGCTCGTAACTGCCGTCGTCTGTTCATTGGTGCCTTTGTCTTTCTGATCCAGATGGCTTCCTTTATTTGTCAGGTTTTTTGGCATGGTAAAAAAGTAAAGGCAGTTCTTATATAGCGCAGTATCCAGTCCTCAGGACCGCTCAAAGCTCTTTACACTTTACTTCCCTGACAGACCTGTTCACTCAAATACCATCTCGGCTTCTCTGGGAAGCATCCAGCCATATGCTACAATTAATGTGCGAAGGCTGCTCGTACACATATCCACCACTGTCTATAGTCAGGTACTCATTTAAACAGCTGAGTGAACTGGAGCAATGTAGAGTGAAAAAACTTGCCCAAGGTTTTAACGCCGCAGCCAGGATTCGAACCCGGGTTCTCGTAGTCGAGAGTCCGAAGCTCTACCCCTGAGCCACTGCGCTCTGTTAGGGTGGGTGTATGCCTCACCAACAACAGAGACAAAAGCAATTGCGAGCTACCCCACGTGTACAATGACGTCATTCGTCATTAATATTGACGAAGTTGACGTGTAATGTCAGATGAAAGCGTTTACAGGTAAAAAACATCTTCATTTTGGCTATGAAAAATGAAAACTTTTGATTAGGAACAGGAAATATTAATTTGTCCCAAATATAATAATACAAAAAAATTATCATTTTGAAACAAAATACCATGCAATATAATGTCGCAACATATGTATAAAAATATATAAATATAGATTATTCAGCCGTGTGTGTGTCTGTGGTGTCTAGGAGCAGCAGGTGACAGTGACAGTGGACGTGGAGCCGTCCTTCATTGGTCTGGGGCCCTACCACATGGCCGTCGGCATGAACAACCACGCCTGGTTCTACATCATCACAGACCATGGTGAGTGGACCATTACAGACCAGGGTGAGTGAGGGACCTTCACAGACCATGGTGAGTGAGGGACCTTCACAGACCAGGGTGAGTGGGGGACCTTCACAGACCAGGGTGAGTGGGGGACCTTCACAGACCAGGGTGAGTGAGGGACCTTCACAGACCATGGTGAGGGTGGGACCTTCACAGACCAGGGTGAGTGGGGGACCTTCACAGACCAGGGTGAGTGGGGGACCTTCACAGACCAGGGTGAGTGGGGGACCTTCACAGACCAGGGTGAGTGTGGGACCTTCACAGACCAGGGTGAGTGGGGGACCTTCACAGACCAGGGTGAGTGGGGGACCTTCACAGACCAGGGTGAGTGAGGGACCTTCACAGACCAGGGTGAGTGGGGGACCTTCACAGACCAGGGTGAGTGGGGGACCTTCACAGACCAGGGTGAGTGAGGGACCTTCACAGACCATGGTGAGGGTGGGACCTTCACAGACCAGGGTGAGTGGGGGACCTTCACAGACCAGGGTGAGTGGGGGACCTTCACAGACCAGGGTGAGTGGGGGACCTTCACAGACCAGGGTGAGTGTGGGACCTTCACAGACCAGGGTGAGTGGGGGACCTTCACAGACCAGGGTGAGTGGGGGACCTTCACAGACCAGGGTGAGTGGGGGACCTTCACATACCAGGGTGAGTGGGGGACCTTCACAGACCAGGGTGAGTGTGGGACCTTCACCCACCAGGGTGAGTGTGGGACCTTCACCCACCAGGGTGAGTGTGGGACCTTCACACACCAGGGTGAGTGTGGGACCTTCACACACCAGGGTGAGTGTGGGACCTTCACACACCAGGGTGAGTGTGGGACCTTCACAGACCAGGGTGAGTGTGGGACCTTCACACACCAGGGTGAGTGTGGGACCTTCACACACCAGGGTGAGTGTGGGACCTTCACACACCAGGGTGAGTGTGGGACCTTCACACACCAGGGTGAGTGTGGGACCTTCACACACCAGGGTGAGTGTGGGACCTTCACACACCAGGGTGAGTGTGGGACCTTCACACACCAGGGTGAGTGTGGGACCTTCACACACCAGGGTGAGTGTGGGACCTTCACACACCAGGGTGAGTGTGGGACCTTCACCCACCAGGGTGAGTGTGGGACCTTCACACACCAGGGTGAGTGTGGGTTCACAGGCTATGGCTGTGAAGGCAATAAAACATGAGTTGTAAGGCTATCAAGATTTAATGAACATTGTTTGTAAACAAGAGTATGATTTGTTATAAGCTTCAATGCCAGAATAGAATAAACATAAAAGTAGATGTTACTTAAAGGGAATATTTTGTTGCTTTAGGTTTGCAGAAACTGAGAGACAGAGAATACCTCGGTACAATACAAGACTGCAAGATTGGCATTGACTACGCTGCCGTCAGCTTTGAAGGAAAGATTAGTCTACATCTGGTAGGGTTTGTTTTGTACAACTGTCTCAGACGGACATGTGTGTCCGTTCAAACAACCATGTTCTCCTTCTATCAGTGGATGGGTCTTAGTTCAGTTTACTTGGCCAATATAATTTGATGCTGACTATGGCAGTACTCTACTCATTACAACAGTGTTGTTGGCACTTTGTCACTGGGGTGGTGCCAGTGCCTGGAGCTGTGGAATGGTATACCTGCATGCCAATGAACAGTTTTGAAAATCTGGTAATCCATACAGTGTGCACCTTTACCAACTGACAGTAGTTTTGAATCTTCCATAAACATGTAAACCTCATAGGAAATTATCAAAAAGATGGCGTTCAACACATCCTGGCCATCTCTTCTGTTTAAAAACAGCACTGTTAGAGGAGCAGAAGGTACAAGTCAAACAATGGCATTGTTCCACCAAGTCACCACTGTTGTCTCAAGAAGCAACAGTCTAGCGCCACTGTTACATATGAAATATGGTGCAAGTGCTGACTGTGTCAGTGTTGTGCTGATGGTGTTAATGTTGTGTCATTGCTACTAAACGTTTACTCTGTCAGTGTTGTGGTGAACACATCATGCTGACGGTGTCACATTGAGTGTGTTTTGCTGACTATGTCATCCTGATCATGTCGTGCTGACCATGTCATGCTGACTGCTTCAAGCTGACCATGTTGTACTGATCGTCCTGCTGACTGTGTCATGGTGTGTGTAGATAGAGACAGAGATGGAGCAGGCGGAGGAGAGAGAGAACCGACTCTTCCCCGACCAGGACAAGGAGAGTCAGAAGATCACGTCGTTTGGCATCACTCGAGACTTCCTCATCTTCAGCACGGACGTACGTACAAGTTACTGTGATGCTGTCTCAACTAACACCAACAAATCACTGTCTGTCTGTCCAGTGTTCTTTCTAATTATGTTCATCTACAGCCCACCTTGTAGAATTAACTGTACAATGTAATTAATAAACTCAACATATTGCCTCTTTCCCACGTTAGGACACAAGACAGTGACCCTTTAGACAAGGGCATAATTTCATTATAATTTGAAGCTGCTATGTCAAATGTACAGAGTGGACACAGAACAGTGGATGCTTCATTTCGATGATAATTTCTTCCTGTTTGATGTTTGTAATGATAAAGAAGTGAGTTCTGTTAAATGTACACATCATTCCACTGTGTCCAGTGTGTATCAGTGTGTATCAATGTGTATCCTGTGTGTATCAGTGTTATCAGTACCCACTGTAAATCTATCATGACCCATGCAGATGTTCAAAGAAATAACAACACCTAATTCTTGAATTTGTATTAATTTTTTTACAAAATATACACTTATTACATAATTAATAAATTTCAACTCACATTGACGTTCCACCATCAGTGGCCCTCATCGGAAACTGTGTCTTCTCTGCTCACTGATGTGAGTGAGCAGACTGTCCCAAACGTGACTTAATCTATAGCCCCTATTGTCTTTGTTCATAGCTGATGCAATCTTCTTAATCTCGATGGCTTCTTTAATCCAACGCACCTGTCTGTCTCTCAATCCAACACTTTCGCTCCCTCCCAGTCTATCACAAAGTTACGTCTGTCTGCATGGTCTCATTGCTGATGATATGAGTAGAAATTGATTAGTTGTGTAATAATGAATGTTGTTTCAATAATGCATGTATGACTGTTGTCAGATCGGAGGCATCCACTACTTCTACATAGAGGACTGGCAGTATGTCAATGAGTTCCGGCACGTTGTTGGCATACGCAAGATATTTCCTGACCTCAATGGCACGAAACTGATCTTTATTGATGAGAAGAGTGATGGCTACGTGTACAATCCTGTAAGTGTCAACAAGTACTGAGGCAGTCACTACAATTATCTCTGCCTATATTCGCTGTGCCTGTCTTGGTTTTTAAATTAAATTAAATTACAAGTATTGCTGTGGAAAATGAAGCGTAGCCGTTGAGTGGTGAGAGTGCAGGCCAGTTGATCAGACGAACTGGAGCGCAAATCGTGGTTACAATCGCCACATTGACAGTTCTGTTGTTGCCACATTGTCTGTGTCTGTCTCGAGACACTATAGTCGATGGTCCCTTCTATCTGGTGTCTATGCCAGGGGAAGTAAAAAATCCCACACAGGGGGTAAATATGTAACCTGTAGTGGACTCACTAATTCTAGAGAAGGACAACTCAGAAAACTAAGCTTGACAATAGTCTGTCCACAAACGTAATTATACCTAGCATAGACTGATGAGCTGACCATAAAAAAGACAAAGAAGTAAATGTCACCACCTACAAGTGATGGTGTTACTGTGAGTAGGAGGCAGAGTAAATGTCACCACCTACAAGTGATGGTGTTACTGTGAGTAGGAGGCAGAGTAAATGTCACCATCTACAAGTGATGGTGTTACTGTGAGTAGGAGGCAGAGTAAATGTCACCATCTACAAGTGATGGTGTTACTGTGAGTAGGAGGCAGAGTAAATGTCACCATCTACAAGTGGTCTCATTGTGTGTTCCGTTTGGTGTTCTGCCTAAGTTCACATAGGTCATATTTGGGATTTTTCTTTGGCAACTGATATTGCACTTGCTACCTTGGAATGGTGAACACTACTTAGAGAGTTGTTTAGAAAAGTGAGCCCAGATCACTGCAGCAATCCTGGCAGTCATTTACTTGTCATTGCAGGTCAATGATAACACAGTGGAGATACCAGAATTCTCTCCCATTGTACGCGGAGTACTGTGGGAGAACTTCGCCATGGATGAGGTAAACATTCACTGCTTACTGTTCAGGGTAGAAATAACACCAACATTTCTGGTAGTCAGCAGGACTACTTAGTTGGGAAATCTGGTAATCCTCAGATATATGTGGTAGTCATGTGGCCCAGATTTAAGCAAAATAACATGACAAACACAAAATTTGAAAAATATTCCCATATTTTTTGGTAGTCCATTGGACTACTGCTGTCATCATCTTTGGTAGTCCGACCAAGTTTCTGGTAGTCCTCGGACTACCGGACTACCACTATTTCAACCCCTGGTGTTAGTAGTCATCAGGTAGATCTCAGTCACAGAGATAGTGCAGTATAAGCAGATGTGGAAACAACATGGGGAGGCCTTCACCCACCACGAGGCACTATGGCTGCACAATGATGACGTTATATTTTACACAACTTTTGAGATAAATTGATGTTTTAATGAAAGCAAACCAATTCACCAAACTACACGTATAAACTCAGTAGATATGTTTCCAAACACTGTACAGGCTTCTCCAACCATGAAACAAAAGTACATACTGTATAGTAAATGTAGGGAGCTATAAATGACACAGTTCTCACAGTTCTCCAGCACGTGGCAGCATATGTCAGTAGTGTCCATCTGGCCAGTGATTGGAGATTCTGATGCGAGAGACGAACATAATTATCACAGTCAAATTGAACTTGTAAATGTAAATGTTACAGTATGCAGCATAAAACACATTTAAAAAATTTCAACTGTGCCTTATAGACTCACTTAAACTTGTTATGACTAATTTAGAATCACATCTATTTAAGGCTGTATTTGTAGATTACTTGGCATGAATCTATTTCAACCATAATTATAGTTTCTTAAATTATTATTTTAGCATCATACTTTATTATAAATTTTTAACTTATTAATATGTTAGTATTCAATTATATATATATATATATATATATATATATATATATATATATATAAATATATATATATATAAATATATATATATATATATATATATATTATTAACATGTTGTCTTTACCATGTAAGCTTAATTTATTATGTACATTTTATATATATTCATGTTTACCAATGTTGTGTTTGATGTGCCTCTGAGTGGAAGTCTATTCCATTCAATCACAAGAACTCACAGTGACTCTTAACAAACTTACGTGTATGCTGATATGGATATGTGTAAAATATTATAATGCCTTTTTTAGATCTATTTATTTTAATCTTTTAAACTATTTATTTATGTTTTTATAGGTTTAATCAAATAATCACAGAAAATATGCTTTAATGTCTTAAATTATTTAAATTAGTTTGATAGATACATATTGTATATTCTCTACATTATAATTTATATTTATGCTAATGTCTTAAATTATATATTATTTCAATATATTTAGTAACAAATATACTTTGCATGTTTTGTGTACCCATTTCAATCTCTATGATTGCCCAGAATGAAATTAAACTATTACTTACTATATATGGCTTTATAAAGAAAAGTAATTGTTGTTATTATTTAACTGTTTCTCCAATGTGCAGGGTGTATTTGTTGCGTATGATGAAGAGAACATCTACACGTACATCTACCACCGTGAGACTGTCAAAGGTAACTACATATTTCTCATACAAACCATAAGTAAACATGTGTAAGTTTCAGAGTTTGATATGTTTAGTTTGCTGGGCCGCATAGATTATAGAAAGCATTGCTTTGGATTACTCTTCTGCTTAATCTGATCAGCAATTCAGTCTGGGTGACAAATACTTATAATGTAGAATTAATTTTTTTGCCATCATCAATAAGTATAAATCATTAATTAGGAATGTATTTTTCTGTTGTACGTTCAACCAAATGGTGATGCTGCTAAATTAATCAGCACGATCAAGATGTTGCAGAATGTTTTACGTGGAGTTAAATTGCAGTCCCTGTGGTATTTCTTGTGCAGACAGCAAATCTGAATTGTTTATGAAATTAAAAACATTTAATTTATTGTTTATGAAATTGAAAAAAATATAATTTATCGTATCAACTTAGAAATTAGTTTTGGTGTTCAACATACATGACTCTGTTACATGAAACAAAAAACTTCAATAAAACAACATGTAAATAAAGAATAAAGCACTATGTACATCACTTGTTACGCAAATACGCAAAAACTGCTAAAACATGGTAGGATGTCTGTATATGTACATTTTTAACACTAACAGTGGCATTGTGGTGACAACATTTTAACACTAACAGTGGCATTGTGGTGACAACATTTTAACACTGACAGTGGCATCGTGGTGACAACATTTTAACACTAACAGTGGCATTGTGGTGACAACATTTTAACACTAACAGTGGCATTGTGGTGACAACATTTTAACACTAACAGTGGCATTGTGGTGACAACATTTTAACACTAACAGTGGCATTGTGGTGACAACATTTTAACACTAACAGTGGCATTGTGGCGACAGCATTTTAACACTGACAGTGGCATTGTGGCGACAGGCTTCATAGTAGTTACTCAGTGTATGAGTTCTTGTGCAGAAGCCAAGGTCGAGTTTGTGGGGGTCACCAAGCTGCCCTATGGTCAAGTCCCACTCATGCTCTACTACGGAGACATTGTCCTGCAGACGTCCAGTGGCAAAGTAGCCACTGTCCGACTCGAAACACACAACTTTGACGAAAAAGCTTTGCAAGATCAGCCACCAGAGGGCGTGAGTGTAGTTTCTATTGAGTGTCATTGTCACGATGTGTTTTCAAGACTTCTACTCTTGTTAAATAAAATAAAATAAAATAAAATAAAATAAAATAAAACAAAATAAAATAAAATAAAATAAAATAAAATAAAATAAAATAAAATAAAATAGTCTCAGCTGAAAGTAACAGGTTTTTAACCAATATTCATTGCTCTGTTAAAATCTGCCCACTGCATTGATGTTAGTTGAATAACTAACTAGTGAACACTACATGACAGTTAATCAGATTGTGATTATAACACATGTATTGTAATACAATTTTATGTAATGCTCTCTGACCAAAATAGTCATTGCATTGACGTCTTGTAATATCAGTGTTGCTGTGTTCACCAAATCTCACAAACATTTGCTTGCCATTTGTAGGTACTTACACCTTTTCAGAAATGCATCAAGCTCAGACGGTAAGTTAACAAACATCTGAAAATACCAGTAAATATTGGTTTATAAGTCTATTTGAATCACATGAATGTATCTAAGCACAAAGACATACACATGCACATGCACACACATGCACACATGCACACACACACACGCACGCATGCACGCACACACACACACATACACCACATGCACACAAATTATAGTTGTGTTGATAATATTTAATATTGCACATTTTTTCATAAATATAATTTTACTTATGATTCCAGTCCATTATACTGAGGAGGGTGTCTCAGTTTTTGTATAAAAGGAATAAAATAGGGCTATTAAACAATATTTGCTTATGAAGTCTGCAAGCACAATTTATGGCTAAGGCAAAGCCTACAAATTTGAGTGTTTCATGGTGTGTAAGCCCCTGGGATTTTTGTAGCCCAAGATTCCTTCACCAGTCCTAGTGACTTAAGGGCCAGGTGACTATTTCACTAACATAAAAAGTTCTTAATGAAAATGAATCCTAAATCCGTTATTAAATTAAACAACTTTTTTCAAAATGCAAATATTTGTTGTATTACTGGGGACACTATTTCCATGACACACCAGTGACAATGTCCTGTTAGCGTGTCGTGGTGTTGACAGTTTTATGTATTCACGATCACTGTGTGCGTGCGTGCGTGCGTGCGTGCGTGCGTGCGTGCGTGCGTGCGTGCTTGCTTGCGTGCGTGCGTGCGTGTGTATGTGCATGCATAAGAACTATGCAATGAGAACTCTTAAGAATATATTTTAGACAATACTTTGGCTGATGCAATAATAATTAAATGAAGAGACAATGCTTCGAAGAGAACATTACTTCTGCATTAAATGACCTTGTGTATTTAAGTTTTTTAGCCTTCTATATTTATTTATTTATAATGTTTTTATTAGTCTCCACTTTTATATAATGTACAGTTAATTTGTTTTAGTTATACATTTGGGTAATGATTTTTTTAAACAAGTTATCATATACTTGTAAAGCACCCTGAATAGTCTTTAAGCTAGATTTGGCGTTATATAAGTTTATTTATTTATTTACTATTTATCACTGTTAAGGATCAAAACTGATCTTAAAGTGCAAAATGTGGTTTAAGAGTTCTTAAGATCCTCAGTGTCATGGGCCCATGTGTGTAGGTTCAAGGAGGCGTGGGAACACTGCCAGCGACTGGGGCAGCGGGATCAGTGGGACGAACTGGGGAAGGCTGCCCTCTCTCTACTCGAGATCGACTTTGGTAAGCTTTCAGTCGTAATGATGTGATTTGGACATCATGCGGTCAGTTGAGGACCCAACACTTCTGCCGCCAGTTGGAAATGGCTATGATGGCCAACAATGACGCTGTAATAACTGTCACTTGTTGATGAAGTATTCATGAAACAATTTGTTGACAAACAAGAAATTTAACATAGAGCAGGCAAGAAATATAATGCAGAAATACAACTGCTTTGCTGGGTTCATTGTTTGTTGTGTGCTCAGACTTCTGCTCTGTTGTCGGCATTGCGGCACCAATCAATTTTCACATCGATCTATTGTGTAACTAGCGCTTGGTTTGTGGGACGATCTCTCAAGAGTTTGTTTAATATGTGACCCATTGCTTTGGTTGCACTTAATTATCTGTAGGTCCAGTAAATAAGGATGCTGACAATACATAACACAAGTTAGAGTTGCTACGCCTATGATAAACATATTTATTGGTGCACCAAAATATGCATTCATGAACCATCAATATCAGCTGCTGAGAGCAAGGTTATTATTTGAGGTCAGTGATAGCGGTGCTGTATTATCGTTCAGTTTGCGTAACCAAATGAAGCATGTTGGTTCTTAATATATTTCAAAACAATTACTGATATATAATTAATTATTTCTGTAGTGTATTTTGAATTAGCCAGTTGTATGTGAGTAGGTTAGTAGCCCAGTTGTGTGAGTGGAGAAGTGATTGAAATTAAATCAGCTGTAGCTACCAGTGTTGTACTGGTGTCACAGGCTGTTGCTAGCTGTGTTGTACTGGTGTCACAGGCTGTTGCTTGCTGTGTTGTGACCAACGCAGGCCAGTCTTGCTGCTTGTGGTGTAGCCATTGTTGGTTGTGTTGTAGCCATGACAATGTATCAGTTGCTTGTGTTGTAGCCATGAGAGTGTATCGGGAGATTGTTGCTTGTGTTGTAGCCATGAGAGTGTATCGGGAGATTGTTGCTTGTGTTGTAGCCATGAGAGTGTATCGGGAGATTGTTGCTTGTGTTGTAGCCATGAGAGTGTATCGGGAGATTGTTGCTTGTGTTGTAGCCATGAGAGTGTATCGGGAGATTGTTGCTTGTGTTGTAGCCATGAGAGTGTATCGAGAGATTGGCGATGCCGGGATGGTGATGTCACTTCAGAAGGTCAAGGTGAGAGTGGACCGTCCAAATGACCTTTTATTCATCTCTGTTATTCAGCAGTTACTGTCTCTTACTATTACTCTTATATTCGACTTAATCTATTTCCCAATAAACATTACTTTGAGTCAGTCTGTGCACTGTCTCAAACAATATGTCTGGATTTACTGGAGTCAGTGTTACAAATCCTTCACTGTGTTGTTTTTGTTGCTGGCTCCACTGTGTTTTTGTAAGCTCTGTTGTTGCTGACAATGTGTTGTTATTGCAGTCACTGTTCTTGTTGCTTGTTGCAATCACTATGTTGCAGGAACATTGTTGTTGTTATAGTCACCATGTTGTTAGTCATCATGATGTTGTAGCAGTCACAGTGTTGTTGTTAGTCACCATGTTGTTGGTGTAGTCACAGTGGTGTTGTTAGTCACCATGTTGTTGTTGCAGTCACTGTGTTGTTGTTGTCAACATGTTGTTGTTAGTCACCATGTTGTTGTAATCACCATTTTTTATCACCATGTTGTTGTTACAGTCACCATGTTGTTGTCACGGTCACCATGTTGTTGTTACATTCACCATGTTGTTGTTACAATCACCATGTTGTTGGTGCTTTCACCATGTTGTTGTTGTATTCACCATGTTGTTGTTACAGTCACCATGTTGTTGTTAGTCACCATGTTGTTGTTAGCCACTGTGTTGTTGTTACAGTCACCATGTTGTTGTTACAGTCACCATGTTGTTGTATTCACCATGTTTTTGTTACAGTCACCATGTTGTTGTATTCACCATGTTGTTGTAGTCACCATGTTGTTGTTACAGTCACCATGTTGTTGTATTCACCATGTTGTTGTTACAGTCACCATGTTGTTGTTACAGTCACCATGTTGTTGTATTCACCATGTTGTTGTTACAGTCACCATGTTGTTATATTCACCATGTTGTTACAGTCACCATGTTGTTGTAGTCACCATGTTGTTGTTGCAGGTGATTGAGGACAGGAACCTGCTGGCCGGCTACATCACAATGTTCCTGGAGGACTTCAACCTCGCACAAGACCTCTTCCTCGCCTCCAGCCTGCCTGTGGCCGCACTCGAGGTCAGTGGCTCCACCTGCTGGATATTGCCACGACTTACATTGGGTCCTCGTAGAGAGGCGTAACAACACTCATCATTCCCTTGCATGTGTTGAGCATTGAAACATGTGTATTGACCTTTGTGTGTGTCTGAGTGTGCATCTGTGTGTTACATTTATGTGTTTGTGTATGTTTGTAAGTGAGCAGTGATACACAATTTGTAAGTGAGCAATGTGTTTCTGTGCATGCTTAAGTGCATTCATGTGTGCGTGCGTGCGTGCGTGCATGTGTTTGTTGACACATGTATCATCATGACCTGTGTTGACACGTGCATCATGATTTATACATATTGACAAATGTGTCATGACCCAAGCATATTGACATATAACCTGTCTTGACAGATGTGTCATAACTTGTGTGTATTGACAGATGTATCATTACTTGTGCATGTCAACAAGTGCGCCATGACGTGTGTTGACAGATGCGGCGTGACCTGCTTCACTGGGACTCGGCCCTCAAGTTGGCGCGTGTGTTGGCGCCCGACCAGATCGCGTACATCTCGAAGGAGTACGCCCAGCAGCTGGAGTTCACGTGTGACTACGCGAACGCACTGATGCACTACGAGAAGGGAATCACCAAGGAGCCGAGTCAACGCGAACACGACGAGTCGTGTGCCGCAGGAGTCGCTCGCATGTCCATCCGCATGGGTGACATACGCAGGTGTGTGTATAAACCCTCGACAGTCTTCTTCTTCTGAAGCAATCACTCATGGCTAGGATGATCCGTCTATGGATTGTCACTTGTGTGCCAATACTCGTTGTTGATTGATTGCTGTTGATAGAATGGGTTGTTGATTGTTATACACTGTAGTGTTAATTGTTGATGGTGTGGGTTGTTGATTGATTCTGATTGCAGTGGTATTAATTGCAGGGACACTGATTGTGGTGAATTTGGTTGTAGTGTTGATTGTTGCTGGTGTTGGTTGTAGGGGTGTTGACTGTTGCTGGTGTTAATTGTAGGGGTGTTGACTGTTGCTGGTGTTGATTGTAGGGGTGTTGACTGGTGTTGGTGTTGGTTGTAGGGGTGTTGATTGTTGTTGGTTTTAGGTGTTTATTGTTGCAGGTGTTGGTTATAAGGGTGTTGACTGTTGCTGGTATTGATTGTAGGGGTGTTGACTGTTGCTGGTGTTGATTGTAGGGGTGTTGACTGTTGCTGGTGTTTATTGTAGGGGTGTTGACTGTTGCTGGTCTTGATTGTAGTGGTGTTGACTGTTGCTGGTGTTGACTGTAGGGGTGTTGGTTGTTGCTGGTGTTGGTTGTATGGGTGTTGATTGTTGTTGGCTTTAAGGGTGTTAATTATTGCAGGTGTTGATTGTAGGGGTGTTGATTGTTGCTGGTGTTGATTGTAGGGGTATTGACTGTTGCTGGTGTTGATTGTAGGGGTGTTGACTGTTGCTGGTGTTGATTTTAGGGGTGTTGACTGTTGCTGGTGTTGACTGTAGGGGTGTTGATTGTTGATTGTTGCTGGTGTTGATTATACGGGTGTTGACTGTTGCTGGTGTTGATTGTAGGGGTGTTGACTGTTGCTGGTGTTGATTGTAGGGGGTGTTGACTGTTGCTGGTGTTGATTGTAGGGGTGTTGACTGTTGCTGGTGTTGATTGTAGGGGGTGTTGACTGTTGCTGGTGTTGATTGTAGGGGTGTTGACTGTTGCTGGTGTTGATTGTAGGGGTGTTGACTGTTGCTGGTGTTGATTGTAGGGGTGTTGACTGTTGCTGGTGTTGATTGTAGGGGTGTTGACTGTTGCTGGTGTTGATTGTAGGGGTGTTGACTGTTGCTGGTGTTGATTGTAGGGGTGTGGGCATGGCTGTGAAGATGCCAAGTCGGGCGCTGAAGAAGGAGTGTGCAGCCATACTAGAGAGTATGAAGGTACCTCACTTTACATCAACATTGTTGTCATTTTAACGGCAGTGTCTCCAGACTGCTGGGTTTACCCTCCTCCCAATGGCCGTGATCTGTCTGGCACAGTCTTGAAATATCAAGGGTTGATGGCCATTAGACTCTAGTCTGCAGACACAAAATAAAATAATAACAATATAAAAAATTATTAATTATAATAACGAGTTAATTGTAGAGCGCTTGGGGTAGAGCTTCAGACTAAGAGAACCCGGGATCAAATCCTGTGGTGCGGTGTCAAAACCTTTGGCAATTTTTTCACTCTACATTGCTCCAGTTCACTCAGCTGTATAAATGAGTATCTGGCTGTAGACAGTGGTGGATCTGTGTACGATCAGCTTTTGTGCATTAATTGTAGCATATGGCTGGATGCTTCCCAGAGAAGCCGAGATGGTGTCTGAGTGAACAGGTCTGTCAGGGAAGTAAAGTGTAAAGTGCTTTGAAAGGTCCTGAGGACTGGATACCGCACTATATAAGAACTTGCCTTTACTTTAATTAAAATATATGTGTGAATAAATAATTACGTCTGCCCAGTGTTAAATAACAGAAAGATGAGTTTTCGCTACCATTTTAGTAGATTGGCTGACATGTTGCCAATAGCAGTTGATTGCAGACTGATATTGTTCCCTTGTAGCAATGGTCAGAGGCAGCCATGCTGTATGAGAAGGGTGGCTACTATGACAAGGCCGCGGCCGTCTACATCAGGTCCAAGAACTGGTACGTACAACAGACACTGGCTGTAAGACTGTCACTGGTACGTACAACAGACACTGGCTGTAAGACTGTCACTGGTACGTACAACAGACACTGGCTGTAAGACTGTCACTGGTACCTACCAACAGACTCTGGCTGTAAGACTGTCACTGGTACGTACCAACAGACTCTGGCTGTAAGACTGTCACTGGTACGTATAACAGACACTGGCTGTAAGACTGTCACTGGTACGTACAACAGACACTGGCTGTAAGACTGTCACTGGTACGTACAACAGACACTGGCTGTAAGACTGTCACTGGTACGTACAACAGACACTGGCTGTAAGACTGTCACTAGTACGTACAACAGACTCTGGCTGTAAGACTGTCTCACGCAGCAGACTGTGGTGCAGGGATGGTGTACTTCATGTCGTGTACTTTACTAAATGTAGTTTGAAGAATCACATTGCAGAATATTTCACAACAATTAAATGCGTGTGCATAAGGCAGAATGTCAGTAAGATAGTTGCTAAAACATAATTATAGATAAATGAAATGACCACTAACAGTTCAGATTGTTTCCGGTGTGTCATTGTTGCCATGTGTCTCCCATGGTTGACCCGCCTACTTACCCACATCATTGACTCTCTCTCCCTCTCTCCCCTATCTTTACCTACCCTGCCACCATTGTTGACCTTCCCTCCCCGTTACTGACCTTTCCTTCCCTTTCGTTGACCATAATTTTCACCCCTGTCACTAACCCTCAATCCTCAATCATTGACCCTCCATCCTCAATCATTGACCCTCCATCCTCAATCATTGACCCTCCATCCTCAATCATTGACCCTCCATCCTCAATCATTGACCCTCCCTCCCAATCACTAACCCTCCCTTCCCAATCACTAACCCTCCCACTAACCCTCCCTCCCAATCACTAACCCCCCTTCCCAATCATAGACCCTCCCTTCCCAATCATTGACCCTCCCTTCCCAATCATAGACCCTCCCTCCCAATCATAGACCCTCCCTTCCCAATCATTGACCCTCCCTTCCCAATCATAGACCCTCCCTCCCAATCATTGACCCTCCCTTCCCAATCATAGACCCTCCCTCCCAATCATAGACCCTCCCTTCCCAATCATAGACCCTCCCTTCCCAATCATAGACCCTCCCTCCCAATCATAGACCCTCCCTTCCCAATCACTAACCCTCCATCCCCAATCACTAACCCTCCCTTCCCAATCATAGACCCTCCCTTCCCAATCATAGACCCTCCCTTCCCAATCATACACCCTCCCTTCCTAATCATAGACCCTCCCTCCCAATCATTGACCCTCCCTCCCAATCACTAACCCTCCATTCCCAATCACTAACCCTCCCTTCCCAATCATAGACCCTCCCTTCCCAATCATAGACCCTCCCTTCCCAATCATTGACCCTCCCTCCCTAAGCATTGACCCCCCTCCCAATCAGTAACCCTCCATCCGAAGAAAACCCGGGTTTGATCCCTCTGTTGGCCGGTTGAAGCTTGGGCAAGTTCACTCACTCGACATTGCTCCAGATCACTCATGAACAAGTAACTGGGTATAAACAGTGGTGGATATTTGTGTATGAATAGCCTTCGCGCATTAATTGCAACATGGCTGGATGCTTCCGAGAGAAGTCAAGATGTTGAATATATTGTTCATGGCTCCAAGAATGGTTTATTGTAGATAACTTAAAACTTACTTTGGAGCTTATTGTCGAAGATGAGAACGACGTTTCGATCCGTCAGCTACGGACCTTGTTCACGTACTGGTGTCACGTGTGTTGCCTCAGATTTCGGCGGGATAATTTAATATAATATATTAAACAGAGAGCCCCTACCATGAACAGAGACCAGGGATACCATCTGCCTGCTATCTACAACCAAATTATCTCACTGAAATCTGAGGCAACACACGTGACACCAGTACGTGAACAAGGTCCGTAGCTGACGGATCGAAACATCGTACTCATCTTCGAAAATAAGCTCCAAAGTAAGTTAAATTATCTACAAGAAGTCAAGATGGTGTTCACCTGAGCAGGTCTGCCAGCAGGTGTTGAGGCCAGGCCACTGTGCTATGTAAGAACTCACCTGTAGCGTCGGGGTACCTATGATCGACCGGTTTTGCGTAGTTTTGCGTGTTTTATTCGCCTTTGATATAAAGTTACGCAATTTAAATTATTCTCTATTCAAAGCATATTCATTGACGATTTCTACAAACACAAAAAAATAGTTTGATACAATTTGGTGACAAAATACCGGCACTGATTACCTTCTCACCCAATAGGTCACAGGGATGATCGACCGTTCGCGTTCAGTACATAAACTCGAGTAAAGATGCGCCCATGACATCAGTTGGCATGTTTGTTTACACATAATAACGTACGTAATTGTATATTATACAATTACGTACGTTAGTACAGTAACAGTCAACACCAAATCACAAAATTTATTGCATTTATGAAACGGTCGATCATTAGGGACCCTGTCGATGAATGGTACACACGCGCTACTTCCTCCTCCCATGCTGCAGGAACAAGGTGGGAGAGCTGCTCACCCACGTGGCGTCCCCCAAGATCCACATCCAATACGCGCGGGCCAAGGAGGCTGAGGGGCGCTACAAGGAGGCAGCCGCCGCCTACGCCACGGCCAAGGACTTCGACAACGTCATCAGGTCTGTGTCTAACACACACAGCTCAATGTCAGCCAAGTCACTTGGTGGTGTCTTATAGTTACATGTAGTAGACGCAAGGCAGCCATTGTAACATTTCCTTCATTGTCTGCCAGGTTTTTACATCTAAGGCATCCATATTTTCAGGTATTAATTAGCTTTCAGTCACATATATGCTGTATAAAATTCAGGACATTCTAATATCTAATTTTCCCACAATCCAGTCTCTAACCTGACACCCCTTCACTTCCTGACACCCCTTAACTTCTTGACGACAGATACAGGATTGCATGAGCAACCAAGATGATGCTTGTTTCTACATGCAGAAAAACTCTGACTGACAGCTGTCATAATTTGACAGGTCTGACATCACGCTGCACAAATACATCATTTCTACTCACTCAACAATCAAGGGTTGATGATACAAACTGAATGTGTCTTTGTCCAGGATCAACCTCGATTACCTCCAGAACCCTGAGGAGGCCGTGAAGATAGTGCAGGAGACACAGTCAGTGGAGGGGGCCAAGATGGTGGCCAAGTAAGTGACTCAGTCAGTCAGTGGAGGGGGCCAAGATGGTGGCCAAGTAAGTGACTCAGTCAGTGGAGGGGGCCAAGATGGTGGCCAAGTAAGTGACTCAGTCAGTGGAGGGGGCCAAGATGGTGGCCAATTAAGTGACTCAGTCAATGGAGGGGGCCAAGATGGTGGCCAAGTAAGTGACTCGGTCAGTGGAGGGGGCCAAGATGGTGGCCAGGTAAGTGACTCAGTCAGTGGAGGGGGCCAAGATGGTGGCCAAGTAAGTGACTCAGTCAATGGAGGGGGCCAAGATGGTGGCCAAGTAAGTGACTCGGTCAGTGGAGGGGGCCAAGATGGTGGCCAAGTAAGTGACTCAGTCAGTGGAGGGGGCCAAGATGGTGGCCAAGTAAGTGACTCAGTCAGTGGAGGGGGCCAAGATGGTGGCCAAGTAAGTGACTCAGCCAGTGGAGGGGGCCAAGATGGTGGCCAAGTAAGTGACTCAGTCAGTGGAGGGGGCCAAGATGGTGGCCAAGTAAGTCTCAGTGAGTGGAGGGGGCTACAATAGTGGCTAAGTACCACTGTGACTATGTGTATATTGTTCATTGACCCCATGTTTTTGATATCATAAACTGCACACAATATGTTCTCTAGTCCATATACTTTTGTACAGGTGTGAGATTCAGTGATTGTCTAAAAAGCGCCAAGGATCCAATTGTGAATGTACAACAAACGCTTTACCCTGTATGTTTTTGATCAGCTGATAACTTAATTATATGTAAGTGTGAATATGTACAGTCCAGACATTACAGCAATGATCTCAGAGAGGACGAGGCCAACTGCATGTGTCATTACACCTTCATGCTATGTGTCTTGTGTCTGTTGCGATACTTGTCTCAATCGCTGCTCCCTGGGCAGGTTCTTCCATGTGTCTTGTGTCTGTTGCGATACGTATCTCAATCGCTGCTCCCTGGGCAGGTTCATCCATGTGTCTTGTGTCTGTTGCGATACGTATCTCAATTGCTGCTCCCCTGGCAGGTTCTTCCAGAAGCTCAACGACTATGCGTCAGCGATCCAGTTCCTGGTGATGTCACAGTGCAACGTCGAGGCCTTCCAACTTGCCCAGTCACATGACCAGATGGAGATCTATGCCGAGATCATCGGTGAGTTTGCTACATTGTTGTTTTTAGTTGTATTTAGATTTACTTAGTTTTTGACTGATTCTTGCTGGATATTTGTCCTGTAGGGTGAGCGGAGAGTTGACTCTAGCTGGATATTTGTCCTGTAGGGTGAGCGGAGAGTTGACTCTAGCTGGGAATTTGTCCTGTAGGGTGAGAGGAGAATTGATTCTAGCTGTGTATTTGTCCTGTACGGTGAGACAAGACTTGATTCTAACTGTGTATTTGTCCTGTAGGGTGAGACAAGACTTGATTCTAACTGTGTATTTGTCCTGTAGGGTGAGACAAGACTTGATTCTAACTGTGTATTTGTCCTGTAGGGTGAGACTAGAGTTGATTCTAACTGTGTATTTGTCCTGTAGGGTGAGACTAGAGTTGATTCTAGCTGTGTATTTGTCCTGTAGGGTGAGACAAGACTTGATTCTAACTGTGTATTTGTCCTGTAGGGTGAGACTAGAGTTGATTCTAACTGTGTATTTGTCCTGTAGGGTGAGACAAGACTTGATTCTAACTGTGTATT
This sequence comes from Oasisia sp. SBJ-2009, assembly GCA_964017155.1. Lineage (NCBI taxonomy): Eukaryota > Metazoa > Annelida > Polychaeta > Sabellida > Siboglinidae > Oasisia > Oasisia sp. SBJ-2009. The sequence goes on from OZ024860.1 coordinate 39,664,983, forward strand.
TGTCCTGTAGGGTGAGACAAGACTTGATTCTAACTGTGTATTTGTCCTGTAGGGTGAGACTAGAGTTGATTCTAACTGTGTATTTGTCCTGTAGGGTGAGACTAGAGTTGATTCTAGCTGTGTATTTGTCCTGTAGGGTGAGACAAGACTTGATTCTAACTGTGTATTTGTCCTGTAGGGTGAGACTAGAGTTGATTCTAACTGTGTATTTGTCCTGTAGGGTGAGACAAGACTTGATTCTAACTGTGTATTTGTCCTGTAGGGTGAGACAAGACTTGATTCTAACTGTGTATTTGTCCTGTAGGGTGAGACTAGAGTTGATTCTAACTGTGTATTTGTCCTGTAGGGTGAGACTAGAGTTGATTCTAGCTGTGTATTTGTCCTGTAGGGTGAGACAAGACTTGATTCTAACTGTGTATTTGTCCTGTAGAGTGAGACAAGACTTGATTCTAACTGTGTATTTGTCCTGTAGGGTGAGACTAGAGTTGATTCTAACTGTGTATTTGTCCTGTAGGGTGAGACTAGAGTTGATTCTAGCTGTGTATTTGTCCTGTAGGGTGAGACAAGACTTGATTCTAGCTGTGTATTTGTCCTGTAGGGTGAGACAAGACTTGATTCTAACTGTGTATTTGTCCTGTAGGGTGAGACTAGAGTTGATTCTAACTGTGTATTTGTCCTGTAGGGTGAGACAAGACTTGATTCTAACTGTGTATTTGTCCTGTAGGGTGAAACAAGACTTGATTATAACTGTGTATTTGTCCTGTAGGGTGAGAGGAGAGTTGATTCTAACGGTGTATTTGTCCTGTAGGGTGAGACTAGAGTTGATTCTAGCTGTGTATATGTCCTGTAGGGTGAGACTAGAGTTTATTCTAGCTGTGTATTTGTCCTGTAGGGTGAGAGGAGAGTTGATTCTAGCCGTGTATTTGTCCTCAGGCTCTGACGCGACTGTGGAGGACTACCAGAGCATTGCGCTGTACTTTGAGAATGAGAAGAATCACTTCCTGGCGGGCAAGTTCTTCCTGCTGGCCAGTCAGTACACCCGGGTATGTCTCCCTCACCACTGCTTGGGTCAGACAGCCACAGTTCTAGCAGAGACATCTGTATAACATAACCATAACCAACTTTTATCAATGCCAGCAATATGGAATCAACTCCCTATAACAATTACATCTTCAGAAATTATGGCCACCTTTCAAAAAACTACAAACACATTTGTTTGAAATTGCTTTTCTGCCATTAATTGTCAGTGGTTCCTTGCTCCAATGATCACTTTGTCTGTTCCTGTCTGTGATTACTCCAAATAATTTCATTTGTTGCGCTTCTGAGCTTGAATTGTCAAGGATGTATGCGCTATAGAAGTGTTATTATTATTATAATTATATTATTATTTTGAAGAGTGATAATTATGATAAGAATATTAAATAATTTACTTACATGTGAGTGAATAAAATGAATTGTCTTTGTTATTAAAATAATATGATTTATAACAACAGATGCTAAATGTTTGAAATAAATAAAATTGTGAGATACACAACAATAATGATCATATATATATATATATATATATATATATATATATATATATATATATATATATATATATATATATATATACATATACAACATGAGTAATCACATTGCCTAACAGATGTATTACCTTATAGCCTAACAATGCTAACATATTGATATCAGTTACAATAGTTATAATCTTGTATGTATAGAATGTAATGTATATATTATGTATTCAATTATAAGTATGATCTTTTGTCATCATATTCTATGCTGCTATGTATGTACTGTGCTGTTAACATCAAGATAACAAATCATTATGATTATTCAATTTTTCAGTGGGTTGTTTAGGATTTTGTTTTTTAGCATTACCTTGGATGTCTGTCTACCCATCTTGGTGTTGTCTCCTTAAAGACACAGACTGTCACCTGATATAAATGTCTGTTTGTGTATTCTCTGTGTCAACTGCATTTGCTGTGACACACAAGACAAAAGTGCTCCAACAACATGACAATAGGCTAAGGTGGCATGTCCAGTCACTGACCACTGCCCAGTATGACGGCCTTCTTTCATCTCTACCTTTGTTGCATCAGTTGGTTTGCTTTTTAATTTAAATTAGTTTCTGTTCACTGCATGACCAGTTTCTGTAGAGTTCACCGAGTCATGTCACTGTTGTGTCAGCTGCAGTGTTATTCTATGACATCTGTAGAGTTCACTGAGTCATGTCACTGTTGTGTCAGCTGCAGTGATATTCTATGACATCTGTAGAGTTCACTGAATCATGTCACTGTTGTGTCAGCTGCAGTGTTATTCTATGACATCTGTAGAGTTCACCGAGTCATGTCACCGTTGTGTCAGCTGCAGTGTTATTCTATGACATCTGTAGAGTTCACCGAGTCATGTCACTGTTGTGTCAGCTGCAGTGTTATTCTATGACATCTGTAGAGTTCACTGAGTCATGTCACTGTTGTGTCAGCTGCAGTGTTATTCTATGACATCTGTAGAGTTCACAGAGTCATGTCACTGTTGTGTCAGCTGCAGTGTTATTCTATGACATCTGTAGAGTTCATCGAGTCATGTCACTGTTGTGTCAGCTGCAGTGTTATTCTATGAGATCTGTAGAGTTCACCGAGTCATGTCACTGTTGTGTCAGCTGCAGTGTTATTCTATGACATCTGTAGAGTTCACTGAGTCATGTCACTATTGTGTCAGCTGCAGTGTTATTCTATGGCATCTGTAGAGTTCACCGAGTCATGTCACTATTGTGTCAGCTGCAGTGTTATTCTATGGCATCTGTAGAGTTCACCGTGTCATGTCACTATTGTGTCAGCTGCAGTGTTATTCTATGGCATCTGTAGAGTTCACCGTGTCATGTCACTATTGTGTCAGCTGCAGTGTTATTCTATGTCATCTGTAGAGTTCACCGTGTCATGTCACTATTGTGTCAGCTGCAGTGATATTCTATGACATATGTAGAGTTCACCGAGTCATGTCACGATTGTGTCAGCTGCAGTGTTATTCTATGTCATCTGTAGAGTTCACCGAGTCATGTCACTATTGTGTCAGCTGCAGTGTTATTCTATGACATGTAGAGTTCACCGAGTCATGTCACTATTGAGTCAGCTGCAGTGTTATTCTATGGCATCTGTAGAGTTCACCGTGTCATGTCACTATTGTGTCAACTGCAGTGTTATTCTATGGCATCTGTAGAGTTCACCGTGTCATGTCACTATTGTGTCAACTGCAGTGTTATTCTATGGCATCTATAGAGTTCACCGTGTCATGTCACTATTGTGTCAACTGCAGTGTTATTCTATGGCATCTGTAGAGTTCACCGTGTCATGTCACTATTGTGTCAGCTGCAGTGTTATTCTATGGCATCTGTACAGTTCACCGTGTCATGTCACTATTGTGTCAACTGCAGTGTTATTCTATGGCATCTGTACAGTTCACCGTGTCATGTCACTATTGTGTCAACTGCAGTGTTATTCTATGGCATCTGTAGAGTTCACCGTGTCATGTCACTATTGTGTCAGCTGCAGTGTTATTCTATGGCATCTGTAGAGTTCACCGTGTCATGTCACTATTGTGTCAACTGCAGTGTTATTCTATGGCATCTGTAGAGTTCACTGTGTCATGTCACTATTGTGTCAACTGCAGTGTTATTCTATGGCATCTGTAGAGTTCACCGTGTCATGTCACTATTGTGTCAACTGCAGTGTTATTCTATGACATCTGTAGAGTTCACCGTGTCATGTCACTATTGTGTCAACTGCAGTGTTATTCTATGACATCTGTAGAGTTCACCGTGTCATGTCACTATTATGTCATCTGAAGTGTTATTCTATGGCATCTGCAGAGTTCACAGAGTCATGTCACTATTGTGCCAGCTGCAGTGTTATTCTATGGCATATGTAGAGTTCACTGAGTCATGTCACTATTGTGTCAGCTGCAGTGTTATTCTATGGCATCTGTAGAGTTCACCGAGTCATGTCACTATTGTGTCAGCTGCAGTGTTATTCTATGACATATGTAGAGTTCACCGAGTCATGTCACTATTGAGTCAGCTGCAGTGTTATTCTATGGCATCTGTAGAGTTCACCGTGTCATGTCACTATTGTGTCAACTGCAGTGTTATTCTATGGCATCTGTAGAGTTCACCGTGTCATGTCACTATTGTGTCAACTGCAGTGTTATTCTATGGCATCTATAGAGTTCACCGTGTCATGTCACTATTGTGTCAACTGCAGTGTTATTCTATGGCATCTGTAGAGTTCACCGTGTCATGTCACTATTGTGTCAGCTGCAGTGTTATTCTATGGCATCCGTACAGTTCACCGTGTCATGTCACTATTGTGTCAACTGCAGTGTTATTCTATGGCATCTGTACAGTTCACCGTGTCATGTCACTATTGTGTCAACTGCAGTGTTATTCTATGGCATCTGTAGAGTTCACCGTGTCATGTCACTATTGTGTCAGCTGCAGTGTTATTCTATGGCATCTGTAGAGTTCACCGTGTCATGTCACTATTGTGTCAACTGCAGTGTTATTCTATGGCATCTGTAGAGTTCACTGTGTCATGTCACTATTGTGTCAACTGCAGTGTTATTCTATGGCATCTGTAGAGTTCACCGTGTCATGTCACTATTGTGTCAACTGCAGTGTTATTCTATGACATCTGTAGAGTTCACCGTGTCATGTCACTATTGTGTCAACTGCAGTGTTATTCTATGACATCTGTAGAGTTCACCGTGTCATGTCACTATTATGTCATCTGAAGTGTTATTCTATGGCATCTGCAGAGTTCACAGAGTCATGTCACTATTGTGCCAGCTGCAGTGTTATTCTATGGCATATGTAGAGTTCACTGAGTCATGTCACTATTGTGTCAGCTGCAGTGTTATTCTATGGCATCTGTAGAGTTCACCGAGTCATGTCACTATTGTGTCAGCTGCAGTGTTATTCTATGACATCTGTAGAGTTCACCGAGTCATGTCACTATTGTGTCAGCTGCAGTGTTATTCTATGGCATCTGTAGAGTTCACCGAGTCATGTCACTATTGTGTCAGCTGCAGTGTTATTCTATGACATCTGTAGAGTTCACCGAGTCATGTCACTATTGTGTCAGCTGCAGTGTTATTCTATGGCATCTGTAGAGTTCACCGAGTCATGTCACTATTGTGTCAGCTGCAGTGTTATTCTATGGCATCTGTAGAGTTCACCGAGTCATGTCACTATTGTGTCAGCTGCAGTGTTATTCTATGGCATCTGTAGAGTTCACCGTGTCATGCCACTATTGTGTCAGCTGCAGTGTTATTCTATGACATCTGTGGATAACTCTCAGCATTATGTCACTTGTGGATAACCATCTGTATTGGGTCAGCTGTGAATAACTCTCAGTGTGATGTTATCTGTGGATAACTAAGCTTTTGTCATCGGTGGATAACTGTCAGCTTTATGTCATATGTAGATAAATGTCAGCTTTATGTCATTGTGGATAACTGTCAGCTTTACATCATCTGCAGATAACCATCTGAGGATAACCATCAGTATTATGTTAGCTGTGGATAACAGTCAGTGTGATGACATCTGTGGACACCTGTCAGCTTTTGTCATCTGTGGATAACTGTCAGCTTTTGTCATCTGTGGACACCTGTCAGCTTTTGTCAGCTGTGGATAACTGTCAGCTTTTTTCATCTGTGGACACCTGTCAGCTTTTTTCATCTGTGGATAACTGTCAGTTTTTGTCATCTGTGGACACCTGTCAGCTTTTTTCATCTGTGGATAACTGTCAGGTTTTGTCATTTGTGGATAACTGTCAGCCTTTGTCATCTGAGGATAACTGTCAGCTTTTGTCATTTGTGGATAACTGTCAACTTTTGTCATCTGTGGATAACTCTCAGCCTTTGTCATCTGTGGATGACAGCAATCACAGGGCCGTATAGTTGTCCAACACCAACGTATTCTTGGCACTTCAGTTTAAAATATGCAATTTAATTTAGAAAGCACGCACCACACAGAACGTATATTTATTTGAAGTTCATTTATTTACCCTACCCAGGGTTTGGCAAAGCTTATTTAATTAATCTTAAACTTATATAAAAACTACTCATGTTTTATTTATTATTATGGTTTATCAACGATTTACTTCCCCTTGTTTTATTTACTATAACCTAACAAACTTTATTTAGATAACCTTGTGTTATTTATTTAGTCTACCTTGTTTTACTCAATATGTTTTTTTACTTACCATTGGTTTCGTTAGAACGCTTCTGTCGCCGTGTGTTGTTTGGCCTGTGTTGCGAGTGTGTTGCATGGCAGTGGTCGTTGTAGGCACTGAAGCACTTTCTACGTTGTCCGGACGTTGAGGACAGTCCCGCCCTCACTATGGCCATAGAGACCGTCGGTCAAGCCAACGATGACCAGCTGACCAGACAACTCATTGACTTTCTCATGGGTGAAATTGATGGTGTGCCAAAGGTAAAACGTAGCGGTCATATTGGTCAAACTAACAGGGGGGGTTCATTGTAGACTGGACACCAGGAGGTGAGGCGTTGACACATGGGGACTGTTTCATGGAGGTAAAAAGCTCGCGGCAATAATCCATTATTGAACAGAATCCACTGCTAAATATAGGGTGTGTTTTCAAAATACAAAATCACAGAGGACAGCATTTCTGTGACAATGGTGCAAATGTCTTGGTGCGTGTCATAATTTTGACAGTTTTCAGTAGATAAAATCACATGTATCAAGTAAAATTGGTGTTAAGCAGCACATTTTATGAGGTCATACGAATGTTAGTGAAACGTTCCCCATGTGTCACCAGCCTCAAGCAGTCTGTCATCGAGTGGAGATGTGACAACATTGTCACATTCATTTTGTGTCATTTTGTGGCAGGGAGAGTGTCAACCGATGTCATCAATCTGTCACCATCTGCTGTCATTCACAGGTGACATTGTAGCCTAGTGGGAGAGTGTCAACCGACATCATCAATGTGTCACCGTCTACTGTCATTCACAGGTGACATTGCAGCCTAGTGGGAGAGTGTCAACCAACGTCATCAATGTGTCACCATCTACTGTCATTCACAGGTGACATTGTAGCCTAGATGGAGAGTGTCGAATGACATGTCAACTGACATGCTGTGCACTTCATTGGTGTGTTACCTCTTATTGTCATTCACTGGTGACCTACTTTCAGGCGATGAAGAACTTGCTGCGTTGCCATGACGACAAGGCTGACCAGGCTTTGAACCTGGCAATAGAGACGGTGGGCATGGCAGATGACCACGACCTTACAAAGGCCCTCATCGAGAATCTGATGGGCGAGACAGACGGTGCTCCCAAGGTCACCTCTAAGCTGTCGATAAAAAATACTCGAGTGTATTTGATTGTGTAATGAGTACAAGCGATAGGAATTGTCGTACCGCTGGCTAGATTAATTATAATTAGGCAATGGCAGAGTAAATAAAGGGGATCAACTTGATGGATAACTTACGCTGTACTGGCGGGCGTAAGAGAACTAGAAACAAACACCTTATATCAAACTTGCCACGAGCAATGTTTATTTTATAATTGAAATAATAAATGTAATAAACTAAGAGTAAAGTATAATTCAAATAAAAGTACAAATCACGCGCCACGTGGCCACGCACAAACTGTTTCCCTGAACCAACGTGTCACTCTCACAATCTCAGTCTCTCCAATCTCCTTGTGTCTTTCCCTCCCCTCGTATTGATACTTTTCCCCAATGGCGGGAAACCTTCTGTCACGTGATCAGCTATACATCCCCACAACCTGGAGAGCCATGCCACGCCCTCTGGTGGGCATCCCCACAACTTGGAGAGCCCTGCCACGCCCTCTGGTGGGCATCTCCTCACCTTGGTGGCAGCCCTACCATAGGATGATCTCAAACTTTTCATTGAAGTAGTAATACTTTATAAAGTTGTGTTGTAACTGGGTAATTAGTGTAACATAAGTGCATTCACATACAGATTACATTATGTTTAGGTTGCACTTTCAAAACTTCAACACTCCACAAAGGAAATTGTTATAACAAATCGATTTAATGAAATGAGAGTTTTGTGATGAATCTACAAATGTTCAGTTCTGGAATGGTCTTACCACTGTTCTGATTTGATCCAATCTACTGATATCTTTAGTGAGGTGATGGCTGTTTAGTTACAAAGTTACAATCAGTCACCATAAACTAAGCAGAAGAATCGATGATCAGGACCATATGTTTTTTTTATCTGTCACTGTACCTGCATAAATTATAATTACATTAATTATTAAATATATCTTAGTCTTGCCTTGTGGTGAAATTAATCAAGGATCATGCTAACCTTTATTACAGTAAAGGGTCAGTTTATCTGAATCCGCAGGTATACCACTGCAACAGAAAAATATTTAATTTAAACAAATATTATTGTTAAAGTTATTACCATGTAGAGACAGGTATTTAGCTCCATTGTTATTCTCTCTATTTTTTTTCTGACTAATTTCTGGTGATAATAGAAAGAATAAAATGTCATGTGAAAACCTTAATTGTCAAAGTATTGCCTAATTCAATTTTTTTTCAAAACATCCAACTGTTTTATGAATATCATTATCTATACAGTTACAGTTTTCAGTGCAAACCTGAAAGTTGTTCCTTTTGACATGTCCCGGTCAAAAGCCACATTCTTGGTGACCGTGGAGTGACCATGTCTGCATGTCGTTAGAAAGCTTGGCTTGTTTTTAGTTGCACATACTTTGCAGTGATTTTGTGTTTCTTTTTGCAGCCGACTCAGGGGCCTAGTTGACCACTGGTCACCACTGGTCACTTCACAGAAGCTGTAGATGATTATCTCCTTTCCAATGTTCACTCGTTCTATGCCTTTTTCGTTGATGACGCATTTATTTTAACTGTGAATCCTTGAGTTTCAGCCCCCATTTGGATGTCCAACTTCACTGCTCTGGTTATGCTGTTTGTCTTGTCATTTTACAATTTGTTTCTTATGAATTGCGATTATTTGATTTTATGTTATTGTCTGTGTCTGTGTTCATGTATGCATGGCCAGTGCTGGTCAAGACGGCAGCAATCTAGTGTGACATCAAGATTAAACTGTAAACGTTGCATGATCACAGAAACCTTTCTCTCTGTTTTTTCTTTCACGCCTTTCTTTTGTGTGTGACGGCAATATTATGCATTTATCATTATAGTAATTAGTAGTTCCTTTAATCAAAAACATTGACAATATTACATAAAAATATCAAATTAATTTACTTATCTGGATACCTGTATACTTCTGCATTTTATGCACTGTCTTTAAGTCACGTTCATTGCAACATATGATTGTCTTGTTTATAAAGAAATGCATGATGCATAATATTTAATATCTTTGCACATGTTGCATGAAGAAAACAATGATTGTTTTGTGTCCTCATTGACTAATATTTGCTCTCTCAGGATGCGAAGTACCTGTTCCGTCTCTACATGGCCTTGAAGCAGTTCCGCGAGGCAGCCAGGACGGCCATCATCATAGCACGGGAGGAACAGAATGCTGGTCAGTGATGTCACACCCCATGTAGTGGCGCCCCCTAGTGCTATTGCCAGTGTCTGCCCTCAGTGGCGCCCTCTGTTGCACTCACCAACATCAAGGGCCAGTTCACTAACATTGTTAAAGCGACATGGACCGTTTGTGGCTTTTTATTTTTATTGCAAAATCATGTTAATCAGTATAAGTTATAACTATTGTAGTGTCCTGACCGCCAATAAATGTTTTATCAAAACAGAACTGACTTCGTAATGTTAAATGTCGAATGTTTATATACGCTGTCACTCAAATTGCCGCGAGTGACACCCACCCTTTGACCTTTACCAACTGGGAGCTGTGCACCTGGCTGGGTGTGGCGTTAGTGGCGTCAACTTGTGTTCACGTGATACTGCATCGCGTGACCATGCATTTCTTTCTGGGCTTTTAGCCACGCCTACACCGGTTTCGAAAACGCCTCATGGTCGATGTGTAAACAGAGTAAACACCCCTTACTGCGTCTATTTTCAACCCCTAAATGGTACATGAAAACATATTTTGATGGTCTTTATGCTATAATAGGTATAATTTATACCGCATAACATGATTTTGCAATAAACATAAAAAGCCACGAACGGACCATGTCACTTTAAGAGCTCTTAAACCTAATTTTGCTCTTTAAAATCAATTTTCATCCTTAACAAGAATCTTGACTACCTGAAAACTGTCAACACCATGAAGCACCAGCGCAACGCTGTCGTTGGTGTGTCAGGGAAATAGTGGCCTTGGTAATATGGCAATGGATATTTGCGTTTTGAAAAACAAATCATTTAATTTAACAACAGAGTTTGTTTAAAGATGAGCTCTGTATCTTAGTGAAAGGTTACCATGGTGCTCCTGTCACATTAACTCTGGTGGAATAAGTGTTTTATTAGTCTACACTGGAATAGCTGTTTTGCTTTTCTACTTTAGAAAAAGTGTTATGCTAGTCAACAGTGAAATAAGTGTTTTATTATTCTACCGTGGAATAAGGTTTTTGTTAGTCTACAGTAAAATAAGTGTTTTATTAGTCTACTCTGCAGTGAAAACAATGTTTTATTAGTCGACAGTGAAAACAATGTTTTCTTAGTATACACTAGTGTGAAAATAGGGTTTATTAGTCTACATAGAAAAAAACTGTTCTGTTAGTGAAATAAGTGTTTTATTAGTCACCAATAGAAAATGGTTTTATTAGCCTCTTGTCTGTTCCATAGTGTCACTGAGTGTATGATATGCAAGACAATGGGTTTATGTCACTTAACACTGATGGTGTCACAACGGTTATCTAAGTTGAGAGACAGAATATCCCACAAAGAATTATATTTTATTCCTCTAAGACGAGCACTTTTTTTAACTGATTATGAATGTTCACAATATTAACCCATGTTGTCATTAGAGTATCTTCACAGAACATGTACTTTGTGTTTTACATTTCATGGACAAGTGTCTGCCATTCAGTGCACTTTTTGTGCCATCTAAAAAGGTTATTTTGACCGGTTAACCATTGAAATAAATATGACTTTTTCCAGAGATCATTGAAACTATTTACCATGAGCCAAGTTCATAACCTACCAATGTGTCAATCAACACGTTCCTAACATTGATCTGTAAATAGAATTGTAAATGTGAGCATTTGAGAGAGGCCAATTGTGGCGCTGTCTGTGAGGCAAGTACTCACTCTAGTTGTTCTCTGTAGGCAACTACCGCAATGCCCATGACGTGCTGTTCAGCATGTACCAGGAACTGAAGAAGAACAATATCAAAATCCCTGCTGAGATGTCCAATAACCTCATGATACTGCATAGCTACATCCTTGTCAAGGTACATCTGTCAGTGTTACATCCTTGCCAAGGTACATCAGTGTCATATGTCAATGTTACATCCTTGCCAAGGTACATCTGTCAGTATTATATCCTTGCCAAGGTACATCAGTGTCATATGTCAATGTTACATCCTTGTCAAGGTACATCTGTGTCATCTGTCAATGTTACATCCTTGTCAAGGTACATCTGTGTCATCTGTCAATGTTACATCCTTGTCAAGGTACATTAGTGTCATCTGTCAATGTTATATCCTTATCAAGGTACATCTGTCAGTGTTATATCCTTGCCAAGGTACATCTGTCAGTGTTATATCCTTGCCAAGGTACATCTGTCAGTGTTATATCCTTGTCAAGGTACATCTGTGTCATCTGTCAATGTTATATCCTTGTCAAGGTACATCTGTCAGTGTTATATCCTTGCCAAGGTACATCTGTCAGTGTTATATCCTTGCCAAGGTACATCTGTCAGTATTATATCCTTGTCAAGGTACATCAGTGTCATATGTCAATGTTACATCCTTGTCAAGGTACATCTGTGTCATCTGTCAATGTTACATCCTTGTCAAGGTACATTAGTGTCATATGTCAATGTTACATCCTTGTCAAGGTACATCTGTCAGTGTTATATCCTAGCCAAGGTACATCTGTGTCATCTGTCAATGTTATATCCTTGTCAAGGTACATCTGTGTCATCTGTCAATGTTACATCCTTGTCAAGGTACATCTGTCAGTGTTATATCCTTGCCAAGGTACATCTGTCAGTGTTATATCCTTGCCAAGGTACATCTGTCAGTGTTATATCCTTGCCAAGGTACATCTGTCAGTGTTACATCCTTGTCAAGGTCCATCTGTGCCGTCTGTCAATGTTACATCCTTGTCAAGGCACATCTGTGTCATCTGTCAATGTTACACCCTTGTCAAGGTACATCTGTGTTGTCTGTCAATGTTACATCCTTGTCAAGGTACATCTGTGTCATCTGTCAATGTTACACCCTTGTCAAGGTACATCTGTGTTGTCTGTCAATGTTACATCCTTGTCAAGGTACATCTGTGCCATCTGTCAATGTTATATCCTTGTCAAGGTACATCTGTGCCATCTGTCAATGTTACATCCTTGTCAAGGTCCATCTGTGCCGTCTGTCAATGTTACATCCTTGTCAAGGCACATCTGTGTCATCTGTCAATGTTACACCCTTGTCAAGGTACATCTGTGTTGTCTGTCAATGTTACATCCTTGTCAAGGTACATCTGTGTCATCTGTCAATGTTACACCCTTGTCAAGGTACATCTGTGTTGTCTGTCAATGTTACATCCTTGTCAAGGTACATCTGTGCCGTCTGTCAATGTTACATCCTTGTCAAGGTACATCTGTGCCATCTGTCAATGTTATATCCTTGTCAAGGTACATCTGTGTCGTCTGTCAATGTTACATCCTTGTCAAGGTACATCTGTGCCATTTGTCAATGTTACATCCTTGTCAAGGTACATCTGTGCCATATGTCAATGTTACATCCTTGTCAAGGTACATCTGTGCCGTCTGTCAATGTTACATCCTTGTCAAGGTACATCTGTGTCGTCTGTCAATGTTATATCCTTGTCAAGGTACATCTGTGCCGTCTGTCAATGTTACATCCTTGTCAAGGTACATATGTGCCATCTGTCAATGTTACATCCTTGTCAAGGTACATCTGTGCCATCTGTCAATGTTACATCCTTGTCAAGGTACATCTGTGCTGTCTATCAATGTTACATCCTTGTCAAGGTACATCTGTGCCATCTGTCAATGTTACATCCTTGTCAAGGTACATCTGTGCCATCTGTCAATGTTACATCCTTGTCAAGGTACATCTGTGCTGTCTATCAATGTTACATCCTTGTCAAGGTACATATGTGCCATCTGTCAATGTTACATCCTTGTCAAGGTACATCTGTGTCATCTGTCAATGTTATGTCCTTGTCAAGGTACATCTGTGTCATCTGTCAATGTTACATCCTTGTCAAGGTACATATGTGCCATCTGTCAATGTTACATCTTTGTCAAGGTACATCTGTGCCGTCTGTCTATGTTACATCCTTGTTGTCAAGGTACATCTGTGCCATCTATCAATGTTACACCCTTGTCAAGGTACATCTGTGTCATCTGTCAATGTTACACCCTTGTCAAGGTACATCTGTGTCATCTGTCAATGTTACACCCTTGTCAAGGTACATCTCTGCCATCTGTCAATGTTACATCCTTGTCAAGGTACATCTGTGCCATCTGTCAATGTTACACCCTTGTCAAGGTACATCTGTGTCATCTGTCAATGTTACACCCTTGTCAAGGTACATCTGTGTCATCTGTCAATGTTACACCCTTGTCAAGGTACATCTGTGTCATCTGTCAATGTTACACCCTTGTCAAGGTACATCTCTGCCATCTGTCAATGTTACATCCTTATCAAGGTACATCTGTGCCATCTGTCAATGTTACACCCTTGTCAAGGTACATCTGTGTCATCTGTCAATGTTACACCCTTGTCAAGGTACATCTGTGCCATCTGTCAATGTTACACCCTTGTCAAGGTACATCTGTGTCATCTGTCAATGTTACACCCTTGTCAAGGTACATCTGTGTCATCTGTCAATGTTACACCCTTGTCAAGGTACATCTCTGCCATCTGTCAATGTTACATCCTTATCAAGGTACATCTGTGCCATCTGTCAATGTTACACCCTTGTCAAGGTACATCTGTGTCATCTGTCAATGTTACACCCTTGTCAAGGTACATCTGTGCCATCTGTCAATGTTACACCCTTGTCAAGGGACATCTGTGCCGTCTGTCAATGTTACATCCTTGTCAAGGTACATCTGTGCCATCTGTCAATGTTATATCCTTGTCAAGGTACATCTGTGTTGTCTGTCAATGTTACATCCTTGTCAAGGTACATCTGTGCCATCTGTCAATGTTACATCCTTGTCAAGGTACATCTGTGCCGTCTGTCAATGTTACACCCTTGTCAAGGTACATCTACATCTATTCCATTTTTCATATCCACCTACACCATCTTTCATTAGTAACATAAAATTTTATTCTTGTATAATTCCCATGATGCTTTGCTGCAGATCCACGTGAAGCGCGGTGACCATCTGAAGGGCGCCCGCATGCTGATTCGTGTCGCCAACAACATCAGCAAGTTTCCATCACGTGAGTCCAGCAAGATGCCCTAAATAACAACTTTCAAACATGGCCACCTATAATAACAACACAAATAACAACTTGTGCCACCATACTTCCATCGTACAAGTCACCCCAAACAATAACAACTTGCTGCTCTTCCATCATACCAAACATCCCTAATATCAATTCGTGCCCTTATCCAATACCACAAGGTCATTCTAAACAAAACCTTTCCAATTTCCACACCACGAGTCACCCCATATAACAACTTATCTTGCCCTTCCACATCATCTGTCAAAGTTACATCCTTGTCAAGGTACCTTATCTTGCCCCTACACAAACCACATTCGTTCCTCTGACATACACTTGTGTTGAGTGTCATTCTAGTGACATGTCACCAGTGACACAGGAGTGACTCGTGCCGTGTGTTTAGACATCGTGCCCATCCTCACGTCCACTGTCATCGAGTGTCACCGGTCTGGTCTCCGCAACTCGTCCTTCAGCTACGCGGCCATGCTGATGCGGCCGGAGTACCGCGACAAGATTGACCTCAAGTACAAGAAGAAGATCGAGGGAATTGTCCGGTAAGTGGGTCAACTCACCAGTGTCTTAAAGTGACATGGTCCGTTCATGGCTTTTAATTTTTATTGCAAAATCATGTTACACAAATTATACCTATTATAGCATAAAGACAGTCAAAATATATTTTCATGTACCATTTAGGGGTTGTAAAATAGACGCAGTAAGGGGCGCTTACTCTGTTTACACATCGACCACGAGGCATTTTCGAAACCGTTGTAAGCGTGGCTAAAAGCCCAAAAGGAAATGCATGATGACGCGATGCAGTATCACGTGAACACAAGTTGACGCCACTAACGCCACACCCAGCCAGGTGCACAGCTCCCAGTTGGTAAACGTCAAAGGGTGGGTGTCACTCGCGGCAATTTGAGTGACAGCTTTGGGATTCTTATAAACATTAGACGTTTAACATTACGAAGTCAGTTCTGTTTCGATAAAACATTTATTGGTGGTCAGGACGCTACAATAGTTTTATAACTTATACTGATTAACATGATTTTGCAATAAAAATAAACAGCCACGAACGGACCATGTCGCTTTAAGACCTCTGGTTAATATTGCTAGTTATTTTGCAGTTGGTTTACGATTTTATTTCTGTGACATTTCGGAAAGTCCACGCTTTGTTATTTATATGTATGCTGCCCATCTAAGGTATGTGTCAGTTTTGTTCATAACATTCGACATACCTCAACAAAGTGGCATATGGAGCAACTGCTTTGAAGACGTCTCAGGTGGTTTCCTCCAAACAGCCCAAACTTGGAGTAGCGCAGGAGTTGTAGAATTAGTGAGTCCACTACAGGTTACACACATTTACCTACCCCTTGTGTGGGATCTTATACATCCCCTGGCATAGACACCAGATAGAAGGGACCACCGGCTTTTAGTGTCTCTTCCGAAAGACACAGGCAAATGTAGGGTGAATGAAATTGCCTAAGTTTTGAAAGAGCGGTAGGTGGGATTGAACCACCTATTGACAGTCCGGCATTCTACCGTGCGACCACCGAGATTGTGCTTAGTGTCAACAGACACCTGACTGTGACCTTGTCTCATCCACTGCAGGCAGCCAATATACTCATGCCTTTCTTTTAGTCTCAAGTCCGTTATTCACTTATGAGCTGATCCAACAAATCTGAAGTTCCTGACCTGCCTTTCTGTGTTTTCATGCAAGTTCTGTCTGTTGTGTACATCAGAAGAATTGTGAATTACACCGACATTGTTATTTTATAATTAGTGAAATTATATAGATGAGATGTGAATGTTTGGCATGACGACGATTATTACTGCTGTAAACATTTCTGTGTGACACAGGCGGCCCGACAAGATGGAGGAGGCGGAGCCAGACTCTCCCTGTCCCTACTGCAACTTTGAGTTGCCCCAGACACAGCTTGTGTGTCCAGAGTGCAAGAACAACCTGCCCTACTGCATTGTCACGGTGGGTGACACGTACTGCATGACCACTTGGTGATATGAGATGTAACATGTTTGTGACATTGAGACATGTAGTGCTTGTGGCACCGAGATGTGTTGCGCTCATATAATTGAGATGTGCTATGAATTTAATATTGAATTGTGTTATGCTTGTGTCATTGAAATGTGCTCTACTTGTGACATTGAAATGTGCTCTACTTGTGTCATTGAAATGTGCTCTACTTGTGACATCAATGTTGATGCTTGTGACATTGAAATATGCTCTACTTGTGACATCAATGTTGATGCTTGTGACATTGAAATGTGCTCTACTTGTGACATCAATGTTGATGCTTGTGACATTGAAATGTGCTCTACTTGTGACATCAATGTTGATGCTTGTGACATTGAAATGTGCTCTACTTGTGACATCAATGTTGATGTTTGTGACATTGAAATGTGCTCTACTTGTGACATCAATGTTGATGCTTGTGACATTGGAATGTGCTCTAATTGTGACATCAATGTTGATGCTTGTGACATTGAAATGTGCTCTACTTGTGACATCAATGTTGATGCTTGTCACATTGAAATGTGCTCTAATTGTAACATCAATGTTGATGCTTGTGACATTGAAATGTGCATGTGCCATGATTACGACATTCATAGTTGTTGTTACTGTGACATTGAGATGTGCTATGCTTATTACACCAGGATATCTATGTTCGTGACTTATGACATTGAGGCATGTCATATGTGTGACATTATGTGTAACATATGCCAAGGGCGTGACATTGAAACATGCCATGCTTGTGACATTGATATATGCCGTACTTGTGATATAGAGATATGCCATGTTTGTGACATTGTGACATTGTGCTTGCAGGGACGTCACGTGGTGAAGGATGACATCACAACCTGTCCCAACTGTGACTTTCCCGCGTTGCTGTCAGAGTTCCTCAGGTCAGTTGTCAGTCCATCCAGCCATCAGTGGTCTACCACACAGCATGCATTTGTCTTCTGGTCCAGTTTGTTACATCCTTGTCAAGGTGTCGTGCCAGTTTACACACACACACACACACACACACACACACACACACACACACACACACACACACACACACACACACACACACACACACACACACACACACACACACACACACACACACACACACACACACACACACACACACACACACACACACACACACACTCACACACAATGCGTGTGATAATTTTTTTTTTTATTAAATAGACAAACTGCCTCGTACTAGATACATCAGTTGGTTCTCTCTCTCTCTCTCCCTCTAGTCTGGTGGAGGTAGACCCGACGTGTCCCATGTGCTCCCTTGGTGTTCCCTCCCACAACCTGCAGAAACTGAAGGATCCCTCCAAGATCCTCAGTATGGAAGACACGGAGTAGACCTTCTATTCACACAGACTCACAGCATGGACGACACAGAAGACTTTCTATTCACACAGACACTCAGCAGAGTGGACACTTCTATTCACACAGACTCAACCTGGAAGACACAAAATGGAATGTATATTCACTCAGACTCATGTTCACGTACAATGCAGGATACATTCACAATTTTGTATGTACAGTTCAGAGTAGAATTGGGTTAGAAAGACTGAAACGATGAGCTATGTAAAGGAGGTGAGGGTGTTTCTGTTAGACTCGCTGCCTGTCATGGAGTTGGGAACAGAATGGCTGTCTCCATGCCATCACATGGTGTCAAGAGTTCCTAGCCCTGCTTTTGTTTCACACAGGTCTGGTGTCTAAAAACCAGGTCGATCCACTGTTATATTTATCTATACTTGACTGTGTGAAGTCGTGTATGTGATTTATTTATTGAGTATTTACGACGATATATAAATGTAACCTTTCTGGTGATCCAACTATTTTGTTCTAAGTGTGTGTATTGTATTATTAGGTGATGTCTGCACTTTCCGTGGTCTGTTGACAATAAAAAGAAAATGTATTAATGTGAAGAGAACCACACCAATAAAACAGTTTACACTACTTCTTGAGTCTCTTAGTTTGGTAATGACTTTGTAATATCATGTTAAATGTAGATGCAGGGGACGAAGCTTGGTGTGACAGTAATAAGTAATGTTTTGTGTGTCTAAGTCCTTGGAAGCCAATCTTGGAATTGCAGTGAGACAAAATGGTTGGTCAATTAGTAATTGATAAGCAGTGTTGGCAAAGCTTGACATGCCAGTCAACATAAGACATAATTGAATCGACTTTAATTTTATTTCAGTTACAAGATATGAACATTAAATATACAATCGAGTTAAAACAAAAATAAGCAAAGATTGCAACCGTGGGGATCCTCTAGAAACCGCCAGGGGCTTATGCTGAAGACCGCCCAAAATTACTGAAACAATAATTTCTTTGTTCTATACAGGATGAAGCATATAAGTAAGATATAAGCATCTTTAATATACTGATCACCACACATACACACGCACGCACACGCGCGCGTGCACACCACACACACACCATACCACACACCACATACACCACACACACACACGCGCGTTCGTGCATGCGCACACGCACACACACACAATGCATAACAAATCACAGACTACGCTAAAGGTGGAATGCAGCATGTTCTGTAGCAGATGACATCAGATGGTGGCCGTGTCAACGATTTCTTCCAGATGTAGGACTTCGTGTTCACTTGTAGCAGGTGTCTCCCTTTGTAAGCCAATGTCACAGTGACTCGCTTTCAATTGGACGATATATATATATACATATACAAAGTGTATAGCGTTACTCCAGGTTTGTGTTTTGTATTTAGAAGATCTGTCGACAGGAGCACAGTTAACAGTTACGAATACAAAATAGCATATTTCAATTCAGTCAACATCTGCATGACAATCATTATAGTCGCATACAAATTTATCTCATAAATCTATTTTGAGTAATATGTTCGTTTCGGGATTATTTAGAAGCCATATTGAAGACATCTGTACTCTGAATACATAGTGCATTTTACAAACTACATTTTGGCATTTTAGATACTACATTTTGGCGCGTGCGTGTGTGTGTTGTGTTATAGGCCGACATGCTATAATAAAGCATTTGTAAATTACGTATTATTAGTAATATATGTTGACATAGAGTATATCCAGTTATGCTATTAACAAAATTATTACCATTCACCACCACTTAATGCACCTATACGCACACGACACTCGACTCGACATCACTTTCCCACCAACCGACCACTCACAAGCCCTCGCGCGTATGGAAGCCTGCGTACAAGATGCGAAAGCATGACTCTGTGACAATGGACTTGTGATGGATGACAACAAAACTCAAGCCATTGTCATCCGTTCGTCAAGTCTACGTACGCCTACATCGTTAACCCGCGTTGCTCGTTGACACTTCCCAGTTATACGGGACCTAGGATTTACCATTGACACTAACCTAACCATGACGTCACAAGTTGCCAACGTTTGTCGTTCTGCCTACTACCATCTGTCGCGAATTGCAAAAATACGAGACTCGGTTAGCACCACTGTATGTAAGAGTCTCATACACGGACTGGTGACATCGCGAATCGACTATGGCAATGCGATACTATTCGGCATCAGCGATCGTCACCTGCACCGTCTGGAAATGGTCCAGCGGTCTGCAGCTCGAATTGTTATGCAAATCCGGCGGCGTGACCGGCAGTCCATGACGAC
>OZ024860.1:39687722-39717722 GCA_964017155.1 Oasisia sp. SBJ-2009
ACCGTATTAAGCCTACGTTAGAAACGATCTAAAATGTTATTATAAATAAACCACGACGTTCGTATCTTCACTGAGAAACACCGTTCACTCGAAATAAACCTTTGCTGTACACACGATGTATTGTGGGTTACCCAGAGATCCCTGGGACGGAGACATAAGATGGCTTGTTTTGTGGTTAGGGCACTGTTACTTCGTGACAGTGTTCTACATAACGTTTCCTTCCGGCCTCCTGTTTGCAACGTTGGTAGCTTTGCTATGGCGATAGCATCGTCTTAACTCATATCGCAAATGATTATCCGCGTTGCACATCTCTGCTTGCTTCTGGGCTGTTTGATATACTGCTTTGTTGAGCTTGTGTTAGAGTTGTGTACGTCTTGACGATTTTGTGATGGCAGACTCATGTTCGGTTGGGTAGAATTATGAAATATAGTCGTTTTGGAGCTTTTTATTGTGGTTTCGAAAATGTCAGAACGCCATGGTCCTCACATTAAAGTGAGTCACCTGCCGGCGAATGCAGGTTACTTTTTCTAGCGTTCATCAGCTGGGTGTCTGACGGTGGTTTATTTTTTTATTAACATTACGTAGCTCCTAAGTAAGTAAGTCAACGCCATTTTGTTCGAGGCATTCACCGAGGCCAGTTTGGTGACGGTTGGACAGTCTGGCGCCTTTTCGAAGTGCTGTTCTCGTCGCAACCTCTCCGTATCCAGTTCAAGTCTGGTCATAAACAAGTCACCAGCTCTCATCTACGGAGACGGCTCCATAATGGCACATGATGTATTGCTTCAGCTGCTACCCAGCGCCTTTTGTTTTATCTGTCTGTCTCAAGATAGAGTCTCCTATGAAAACTCTCTTTTTCTCACTGCCCCTTAAATCACTGGGTCAGAGTAACTCATTCTCCTGTCTGGGTGTTGTCTTGCCGCTGACATCCTGTCAGGATCTCGTCCGTTCCTGCCAGTCCAGTTCCTTCGTTTTTCTTCGCCCGACCCATTTCCCTCCTATCTCCTTGTCTACAATAACCTTTTCCCCTTTCACCGTAACGCCACCCGCCTTTGATTCTTCAGGTTCTTCCCTTCCAATCACTTTCCCTCCACAATTACATTTCTTCTGTCTTCTTGCCACTAGTTTGCTCATTCAGTACCTCGGTATTCTTAATTCTCTATACATTTCAAATGTCTCCTTGCGTATTCTCGGCTCCATTCGACTTACGATATATGTCAACCCTTCTGCAGACATTACAACTACTAACTTACGATATATGTCAACCCAACTAGCTCCTTCTGCAGACATTACAACTTCTAACTTACGATATATGTCAACCCAACTACCTCCTTCTGCAGACATTACAACTTCTAACTTACGATATATGTCAACCCAACTACCTCCTTCTGTAGACATTACAACTTCTAACTTACGATATATGTCAACCCAACTACCTCCTTCTGTAGACATTACAACTTCTAACTTACGATATATGTCAACCTAACTACCTCCTTCTGTAGACATCACAACTTCTAACTTACGATATATGTCAACCTAACTACCCCCTTCTGTAGACATTACAACTTCTAACTTACGTTACATCTCAACCCAACTACCTCCTCTGTATATATTATAACTTCGAACTTACTATATATGTCAACACATGTACCCCCTTCTATGGACATCACAGCTTCTAATTTACGATATATGTCAACCCAACTACCCCCTTCTGTAGACATTACAACTTCTAACTTACGTTACATCTCAACCCAACTACCTCCTCTGTATATATTATAACTTCGAACTTACTATATATGTCAACACATGTACCCCCTTCTATGGACATCACAGCTTCTAATTTACGATATATGTCAACCCAACTATCTCCTTCTGTAGACATCACAACTTATAACTGACGATATATGTCAACCTAACTACCTCCTTCTTTAGACATTACAACTTCTAGCTTACGATATATGGCAACACAACTACCTCCTTCTGTAGACATTACAACTTCTAATTCATCAGGCGTCTTCTTCCTATGTGTCTGTCCACGACTTCCCAGCGTCTAACAACGTTAAATCCACCCGCTTGTCGCAGTAGGTACACACCAAGTGTCGCGTTGCCTTGACTTGCCATACCAGAATGTATTCAACAGTAACGGTAATAGTCTACTATATTAACACAATTCACAACATAGTCTTTAAGAAGAATATTTATTGTGCAAAGACGTTTCATTTTACCGCAGCTATTTCCTTGTTAGCAGGTAACGTATATGTTATTCTATTATTCCCAATAATATAAACACTGCACTGAGTATGAGTGACATTTCTACACCACTGACAACAATAGGCTCGGAACATTGCCGATTTACTCAGGTATTATTTCGTGTAAGTATTTTACGTTTGTTACTTAAACCGCCACATAGAAAGACTAGCAAAGACATGGATTGACAATATCAAAGAATGAACTGGGTCAGCTTCAGTCAACTTCTTAGAACAGCCGAGGATAAGAAGTGTGGACAACCTGCGTGTCGGGATCTATCATTCTGTCTCCCCTGGCGCCCCTCTTCAACTTGTATTCTGCGTCATTTCACAACGGTCTGGACACGCCAGAAGTTCCTGCAAGTGGAGAATCTCAGGTTTTTAGCGAGTCTCAACGGACAGTGCAAATTGATGACTTTTGTACGCTTAAAAACATTGAACGTCGCCACGAAAAACATAAGTGTTCAATTGCTCACCGCCCACGTCTTCTTGTGTTAGGATTCAGTACCACGAAACGGCAGACACACGTCATGGACTTACAAAAAAGCCAACGGTATACCATTGATTACCATTGAATATCATTCAGTATCAATGATATTTCAGCAGGACTCAGTTGTACTCTTAACGGTAATTTAAAATACCATTCAATACCACTGAACGGTACAAAGTATCCAAAATGTCATTAAAAAAACCATTCAGATACCATTCAAATACCCTTAGCCATAATACACCCTAGGACCATTCAATGGTATTTGAATGGTATTTTTTGTAAGGGTGGACTTAGATAATCTGAAGCAAGTGACATCTCTGGGAAATGGACTTAGACAATCTGAAGCAAGTGACATCTCGAGGAAATGGACTTAGATAATCTGAAGCAAGTGACATCTTTCAGAAATGGACTTAGACAGACAGGCAATCTGAAGCAAGTGACATCTTTGAGAAATAGACTTAGACACTCTGAAGCAAGTGACATTTCTGGGGAAGGGAGACCGAAATACAGATGGGTTGAGGTCGCGTGCGTGCGTGCATTTGTGTGAGTGTGCGTGCTCATGTGTCGTATGTGCAAGATGTATTGTCCGCAAAGAAAAACGGTCGCGACCGCAGTGTGCGTGAGTAAACGTCTGAGGAGGCTCTCTGCGTCACATCGCAAGAGTTATCTATGAACCCTCCAGTCGACGTACGCCTCCGATCGATGGCTAATGTCGTGATACTGCGTTCTTATACCAAAGTGGGCATTCAGAACTTGCGTGAAGTTTCATAATATGTTTTGTCTGGTTCTGCCATAGTAAAGAAACAACACTTGTGCATGGTGTGTTCAACATTTAGCACATTGTTTTTGCTACAAAAAGAAACGATAGATTATGATGTTTTGCTGTAAGATGCATCTTGCAAGATACACGAGAAAACCTTCACTTCGCTCCACCCATTTCAAATCATCAACTAATTTGTTTTTATCGTTGACCGTGTACTGATGTACCGGGCTCACAATGATCCTTAATAAGCCATATATATATATATATATATATATATATATATATATATATATATATATATATATATATATATATATATAAGCTACATATATAAGCTACATATATATACATACATACATACATACATACATACATACATACATACATACATACATACATACATACATACATACATACATACATACATACATACATACATACATACATACATACATACATACACATGTATATGTCTGATGTGCGTATGTATGTACTGGTCGTCCAGGAAATTATCCGGAGCCCTAGGACGTTATCTTTCCCTTACCTCAGACGATACATATCTGGGAAAGGCGCCGCAGAAGTAGACTTACGAGTGAGGATAGACATGTCAGCCTTGTCCATCGTGTGTGATTATGTGTGTGTGTGTGTGTGTGTGTGTGTGTGTGTGTGTGTGTGTGTGTGTGTGTGTTTGTGTGTGTGTGTGTGTGTGTTTGTGTGTGTGTGTGTGTGTGTGTGTGTGTGTGTCTGTGTGTGTGTGTGTGTGGTGTGTGTGTGTGTGTGTGTGTGTGTGTGTGTGTGTGTGTGTGTGTGTGCGTGTGTGTGTTTGCGTGTATGTGTATATTGTGTGCGCGCGCGTGTGTGTGCATGCGTGCGTGCGTGTGTGTATAGTTTAACAGAGTCAGAATTACCATCATGACTTTCCATATGCACGGTGTTTTGCCAATTAGCATTAAGGTTCATTTGTTCATTCGTACATGTTTGACATGCCTCACATTTGTTTAAACTAACTCCATTCGTAACTTTACAAGTATCGCGAAAATATCTTGTTGTTTGTTTGAAAACCGTCGCTGAAACATGACGCTGACAGCGCAGTTGCCTGCTTAAAACCTCAACGACATCTTATAACATGTTACTTCGGCTGCTGTAAACTGAACATAAAAAATACCACATTGGTTCAAAAGATCTTTGCGGTTAGAAACCATGCTGTCCTTGAAAGCGAGAAAACATTGCAATATGACATATAGCTTTTTACTCTAAACAAGTCTACACATTGATGTAATGTGTTGATTGTATATGACAGTGATCACGTGCTGGGCGTAAAGATTCCCTCTTAGTCGCTATATAAAGCGACGGACATAACCTGTTCAGCACAGACGGGATCCGACTCTTCTCTTGAACGGACATCTTTGTGTGATTGAACAAGGTAAGGACATTTACGTTTGTGTTCAGCATAATTATACATTAAATAAACTTAGTTGGTTCTCTTGGTAATAACCAGCAACATACATGTCTGGCGTATTCAGTGCGTCTTCGCAGCACGTTGTATGTTTTATTTCCCATAGGTTAACGTCGTTTATTCCCTTTGTTCAATGACCCTCTTGGTTTCGTTTTTTGCATATTTCCTGCATAGCCCAGTTGCGACACCTAGCGGCTCTTAGTAACGGCACCCCCAGAAGACGTCGCCGAGAGCGCGTAGACCGTCTGAGTATAAATTAAATAATATACTCTACAAAATCTATTTGGTATTTCTATCAATTTGATCTACATTATGAGTGTTGCCACTTGAATGTCACTGCAAGTATTACGTATTCGTTGTGTTTAAACGGCTAGACGCATTTTTGATGACATTATTATCTGTACTTATGTACGTTTTCGTTGTTATAACGTCGTAGTCTGTCACACCGCTCCGCTGCGTTCAGTGAAAAAAACCTTCCGGGGTGAGTCCTACGATGACGTCATACAACATTTAACAAAGTTGTAAATCCGCAAATTACCACTTTTAGCAGGCCTAGTGGCATGAGAACACGATGAGAGGACTTGAGTTGTAGCAACTTATTTGGCAATAACATTAAGTTTGTGCTCAGTCTTGAAGAACTAATTTGATGTTAATTTCTTTCCATACAGACCTGTTTTGAAGAGACAATGCGTGCGTACATCATCTTGTTTTTCGCCGTCCTGGCGTTGGCGTGTGTTGCAGCTTACGTAAGTGTCAAAACCAAACAAGATAGCACTAAGTATTTTCTGTGAACCACGTGGAGATTAACAAACACATGGACGATTGAATTAGGCAGCTATTTTAAACGTATATTGTTATTCACGAGAACGCATCGTTGCATTTAATCTCTTTACAATTGTCCACCCCAGCGTGGCACAGCTTGAAGAATGCGTTTTAGCTTATAAATGAAACATAACCCACCTTGAATTTGTGTATATAATTTTTGAAACAAAAATAATAATCAAGAGAGGCATGTTCTTATGCAGCGCCGGGTCTAGTCATAAATCACGGCACACCTCTTTAATATTTAGAAATGTCTATTTCTCTGAGAAGCATGGCATGTTACAACGATTGTGTTAATTATTTAATGCGTGTTCCAAATTTCTGTTCCAAAACTGATATTCGTTGCAATATGATAATTAGACAAAACGTTTGCTTACGCCCAGCGACACTCTGTTGATGGTATTGTTGTGTTTAAGATGACATGCGTTCCACAGTTACAACATTAGGTACAACTAATATTGAACCTTAAAAGATCCCTATCCCAAGGACGTCCTGACGCAGTAAAATTAAATTGGGTGTGATATTAAATGTACAAAACTGACATGAGACAGGGAGAGTCCTGTTAATTAAGACTATGTTACGGTAACACCTGTTTTGCACACACACACACACACACACGCACGCACGCACGCACACACACACACACACACACACACACACACACACACACACACACACACACACACAAAGACACACACACACGCACACGCACGCACGCACACGCACGCACGCACACACATACACATACACAACAACAACAACAACAACAACAACAACAACAAAACACTCTCACAAGCACTCACACAAGCACGCGCACAAACTCACCATTTTATTGTAAGACAATGGCGTCGATTCAGTCAGCCAAACGAACCTGGTACACCATGTGACTGGTTAATTCACGTGTTTTTATTTTTATCATAGGAAAGCGATGATGAGACCAACGAAGCTGGTAAGTATTAAGTTGACTGAAGCAATTATCTATGTTTGCACACATGTCTGGTGTCTGTATATTACACACAGACAAACACTATAAACACAACAACTTAAAGACTATGTGAACAGAAATTGCAATTTCTTTAAATTTGAAATATGTTCGTTAGAACTCATGCACTGTGCTTGCTCAAGCGTGGCCAACAATATCCCCTTCCTGTGGTTGGCGTGTAAGCCAACTGCTGCAGTCGTCATTAATGGAAGTGCCGTTGAGCATGGCCTATGTTTTAAATTGAAAAGTGGCGGTGTGACTAGCAGTTTTGGGCTTAATTAAGATTTTGAACAAAAAGGTTCATTTCAATTAGTCTTTAATGGAGAATAAGATCGCATTTGTTTTTACAAAACTATTGCTTTATTTTGTATTACACACTTCATTATTTTACTGAATTAATATGTAATCTTGACACTAAATTGTAATAATGTCTACTCTATTGGTAGTTGTGGTTTATAGGATATTTATGTGATAAGAACATTATGAAAACGCACGAAAGTGCGAAAAAATGTTTTTCTGTGTGACCATGTCATTATGTCTGGTAAAATACATAAATGCAACTCTTAATTTGCAGATGGCCGTGTCAAAAGACGTAAGTAACACATTCCAATACACTCATCCGTTTTTCTGCAAAAATAGCCACAAATTATACATTAATTATCGTTATTTGAAAGTTTATCGTTAAGTTTTTAAAGGAATACTCTTTAAACGTAAAGCAAGATTGGCATTTCCTCTGCCCATAATTACCTGGTTTCGTAATTATTAGCAATAAGTTGGTTGACAGGGGTGTATTGAACGTAGTAATCTGGCGAATGCGTGCAAAGGGCAATTGGGGTTAGCGCTGACCGACTCCGTGATAGTGGCATCGTTCGAAATGTGAATGTTTTGTGTACTATGCAAACGTTTCGCGGGGCTCAACGTTGAACGTTTAATGTTGTAAACAAAGCTTCTAGCTTACTAAACGCACGCGACATTGATGGTGTCGTTTGCATCCATTTAAAATATTGATTTCAGTACAGAGAATTTTATTACAAATGACAAAGAGACGTTTTATAATTAATTGACTAATAAAGTAAATACTAATGCATTAGTGATTTAGGCGATAACATAAGTCTGCAGAAATGTAAAAAAAACATATTTTTATTGAATTCAAAGTTATTATTTTCATGTGCCATCTAATATATTGTTAACAATTATTAATTTCATATGCAATGTTACGTCATTTGTTTTTCTTCCGTGTGTCATGTCTGTCACAGACTTCGCGATCATGGCCTTCCACGGTCGTTGGGTCCTCTGGGTCTTTACCCTTCAATCTTTCCTCTTGTTTGTATATATTCTGACTTTCTCCTTTTTATGATATGTCCCATACATTGTATTTGTCTTGTTCTCATTTTGTTAATCATCTCTTTTTGACTCGTTTGGTTTGTCGTGTGATTTAGTTAATATCCACGATTCGCATCCACATCGCACTACGGGTTCGATGTGACACTGTAGTACACGTCTCGTCACCTCCGTTGTTCACCGTGTGTTACAGATATCCTGGAAAAACCCGAGCCCCGCAAAGGCTGCCTGAAAGTCTGTCGCCGAGGCTGCTGCTGCTATTCCTGGGGCTCAGTCCATTGCAGGCCCACCAAGACCGGGTGTATTTGCAAAGGGGGCAGACATGGCGGAGGTTGCCAGGTTGACGTGCCCCACAGATACCACGAGCACTGGTGTGTGGCGGAGAGCCACGTCGGCGCAATATGTCGCTGCAACCACAAGAGCAAGAAGAGACCCGTAGCCTGCAAGAGCGACCCGTAGATACCGCACTCGCCAGGCGGCGCCGGACGTTCGCGTCATTGCCACCACGGGCCGCCACCAGCGCGCAGTTTCTGCACATGGCAGTGTCGTTAACCTAATCAGTTGGGTTAGGTTTTAACCCGGGCTTCAATAGTTACCTTAAACTAGCTATGCAGTGTAGTTACCTTACTGAAAAGTCTATCGGTGATAATAAATCGACTACTGCCAATGATGCGTTTGTTGTGAGTTACCTATGAACGTGTAGATCTGCAGCAATTGCACGCGTTCGCACAAACGCATGCACATGATGCACATGTATACGCACACATACATACATATGCAAGCACACGGTCTCACACGCACGGATGCAAGCACGCACGCACGTACGTACACATAAGCATACGAATGGGCGCGCACCCGTACAACACGCATAGATACGGATCATATTAAACTTTGGGTTAATTTTTTTAATTCCTCCCTGGAGGCTGACGTTTTGGACACGTCGCCTGTGGGCGTGTGACGTCATACCTCCACAACCGCTAGCGCCTCGGGTGGGCAAAACAAAACGAATTCTTCACCCACTGAGTCCGAGATCTACCCATCCATTTAATTACACTTACAGAGCGTTATATATTAAAAAAAAACACGGCGTTCCTCACAATATAAACATTAGTAAAGAATAGGATAAAGAATAATTATGCTCAAGTAGGGATTGCAACAAAGGCAATCGCGCATTCCTACTTGGACTTGGTCGGTTCGACGGAGCTTAATAACTTATATTATCCCCCAATTTCACATGTAAACAAATCGTTTATCCAACTAATTATAGGGCGTGCAAGTCTCGCGCGCGAAAACGAGGCTGGGGACAATTGGGGGCAGGATGTCCATATTCTCCATGTTAACGTATAGGACTTCGTTTTGTTTTTGAATTTAATAATCAAACTGTTCCAGTCTAACAATTTCGGTTATACCGTCCGAAGGATTATTACAAGCAGAAGCAGTGGAACACTTTGCCGGTGACAATGCTCACGGAAATCATGAATTTTAATCGATTGTTATGGTGGTTCCCATGGCATCGACGGCTTGTACTTGTGTTTGGCGATCTTGACTAATAATGAAAAGTGCCATTTTATGCGCAGTACAACCTGTTTGGGGCAAACGTATACATGTGTTATGATTACGTGCATTTAGACAACTTGTCAGATATAAGTGCTTATCGAAACCACAACGTACAGCAATGCAAAATGCAAATCCCACAAAAGACATACACGGGATAACATTGTGGGGAGTGTCTATTATCTGCACTACGCAAATCGTTATATGTCTATGATAGTGGGGTAAACTCAATATTAATTCGGGCATTTAAGATAAGAAAGGTATAACACAAGATATTTATGACCTGATTTTCCTAGTATTCATCAGTCGTAAGTTACAACTGTCATCCATCGAATATTATTCTTAATGTCCAGTCCCCAATCAGCTCCAGTCGCGCGGAGTCTCGCCATGTATCGTGACCCACTTGCACGCCCTATTCCAGTCGACCTTCGCGCAGTAGACATTTTACTAATCATTGATTTTATTATTATAAAGGAAATACATTGAATGATATTCGAGTACCCCATTTATTGTACTTGCATACACTATGCTCGTTCGTCCCTTTTGCGAGACCGTTCTTCGCGTGCAACACTGACCCTTCGGCCCCAGATTATTTTTTCTGTGCACAAATTCAGTGGGGACAGTAGCTTTGTTCAACAGTTGTCTTTCACCCAATCCCAGCAACCTGTGTTCCAAATCAACGGTGCCGTGACATGGTACTGGCAAACCATTTTTCGGTTGAAATTGCATTTTTCCACGGTATAACCTCTACCTATATTGTGGAGCCATTTTATCGCCAAATCGCGCTTCGCAGATAATTTATTGGCATTTGGAAAAATCTCTTTCCTTTCACTGACCCTTCTCCTGCCTTCTTGTGGCACCCGTACGCTTGACATTCATTCAAGCATTTCATTATCACAAGACTCGTAAAATAACTCAAATCATGTCGCTGTGCTAGTGTTTACATGTTATGCACCGCCTATATCGCCGAGAGTGTTGGACAGTCTACGTCACACTGATGCATTCTCTCGCGTTAGTCTTCGTGAGTTCCCCATGAAATGGGCAACAATGGCAGCGCCCATGGTCAGTGAAAATGTATGTTTCAAGATAAATTGATGATATATAACATTCTTATAAAATTTAACCAAAAATGCATGTGTTACAATATTCTATCTTGAATGGTATGTGGGAATTGTGGGGATTTTAACGCATTTTCAACACTATGGTTGCACGTTCCTTTAAGTGATGTTGTTACGATGTGAGTGATAAATAAATGTATATTATTAGATAGACAAATTGCCTCAAACTGCCTCGTACTGCTTCAGTTTGGAAGTAAAATTGCCGGATGCCGTTGTTTGAATTTGGTGGTGTATAAAGGTTGAAAAACAAGCGGAAATATTGATTGATAAGTATTATTCTTGTGCTGAGGTTATTCGTAAAGTGGTACTAGACATATATTGAGTAGTAGTTTTGGTTAAAGGTTGTTAGTTAATAGTATTTTAGAACAGATTAGTATAGTGGGTGATAATAGGGTAATATAGCCTTCGACCAATTGTATACAAGACTGAGCAAATATGTTTATTTGATATAGTATATAAGAGATAAAGTAATAAGCGTAACAACTACATAGGTAAGATAATACTCTGAATAGGTATCATTGTTATTAAAAATAAACAACCTTTTTTTGTAGGAAACCTTAGTTTGTGCAGACTATTATTTATAGTGGGTAAAATAGGGTAATCTAGCTTTCAACAAGATTGTAAACAACATTTTGTAAATATGATTAATTGATATAATATATAACAGATAAAGTAATAAGCAAAACAGCTAAATACATAAGATAATCCTTTGATTAGGTGCCATTGTTATTAAAAATAAACAAGTGTTTTAGTAGGAAACCCTAGTTTGTTTATATAGGTAGTGTCCAACGTATCCGCTGGGAAACGGTACCAGTACAGAATAAACTTATTGTTCATGGTAGCATATGTAGTAAGTTGTTTATACCATAAAGTGTGCTGCAGTTGCTGTACACAATAAACAAACAGTCTTTCTAAAGATTAAGTTGGTATAAACTAAATTCAATTTGATAAATCGTAATATGGCACCTTCCAAGCGGCAAGTGAAGGCAAGGAGGCACTTGGTGTGTGACAGCTTGGTGGATTTTGCCTTATCGGGGTGCGGAAAGTCTTGTTCAGAGACAACGGAGGAAGGGTTTACTTTCCAATGTTAAGGGTGTTGTAAAGTGGACTGTCTGACTAGGCTAACGGATATTGTGAAGGGGATGGAGAGAGGAGGGAGGGTGATAACAAGGAAAACAAATGGAGAATGAACAACAGAAAACATGGTATGCAGGAAGGAGACAGTGGAGAAAGTGACAGTAGAGAAGGAGGGAGGGACAAGGGGACAGGAGATGATAGAAGTAGATGCGACAGGAGGAAAGATGAAGGGAAGAGAGGAACTGAGAGTAGATGTGACCAAACGAAAGTCAATAACGAGGAAGATGTCAGGAAAAAAAGAGGCAGGAAAGAAAGGAACAACATAGAAAGCGGCTGGGGGAAAGTCAGCCATCAGGGAGATGCAAAACGAAGGAGCTATTCCGAAGCAGTGACCGAAGGGGCATTGAGAACAGAAAGGGTATTTATGGGAGACTCCATTTTGCGTAAGACGGACAGGACATTAAACAAAGGAGAAGACGTTGTTGTTTGTCTTCCGGGGGCAAGAATAGAGCATGTAACTGAACGGGTAGAGAACGTATTAGGGCATGGCCAGGGAGGATCTATATTAGTACATGTAGGGACGAACAATGCAGACAGGGATGGAACAACCAAGATAGTACAAATATACCGAGAGTTGGTAGAGACACTGAAGAAGAAAAGAGTTGAACAGATTATTCTTTCAGGAATATTGCCAGTGATGAGAGGAAGGGGAGCAACATATAGAAACTGCTAGAATATGGCTATTAGCGCACTAGTAGGGCAGATATGTGAAGAAGAAGGGGTCGGATTTGTAGATATGTGGGGATACTTTGTTAGGAAAGACGACATGTATATGAGAGATGGCTTCCATCATGAAGGTATCAGAGCAGTGTCGAATTGCAGCAGCAAAGGGAAACCAAATTATTGGATTAATTAGCCGAAATATAGTGTACAAAGAAAACGAACTAATAATACCGCTGTATAAAACAATAGATAGGCCTCATTTAGAATATTGTATTCAAGCATGGAGGCCATATCGCAAGAAGGATATTGATATGTTAGAAAGCGTACAAAGGAGAGCAACAAAAAGTATACAACAACTTAGGAATATTAGTTATGAAATGCGTCTAAAAGTATGTGATCTAACAACACTAGAAACCAGGAGATTGAGAGGAGATCAGATTGAAGTTTTTAAAATATTGAATGGGTATGAAAATATTGACAGAAACTTTTTTTCACGGTCAAGGAAGAGAGAAGGACTAGAGGATATGGAGTTACATTAGCAAAGAAGCAGTGTAGACTAGATATTAGAAACTTTTCATTTTCACAAAGAACAGTAAACGAATGGAAAATATTATCAGCTGATTGTGTAGGTGCTAGTAGTGTTAATATATTTAAAAATAAAATCGACATATACCTAAGACGGGCGGGGTATACTTAGATAGATAGGTTGGACTCTCGATAAGCCAAACAGGCTTCCTTGTCCACCTGCCATCTAGAGTTGAATCTCTAGGTGGCAATCTTGTTAAATCTTGTTCTTGTTAAATCTTGTACTGGATACACCAGTTGACTCTCTCTCTCTCTCTCTCTCTCTCTCTCTCTCTCTCTCTCTCTCTCTCTCTCTCTCTCTCTCTCTCCCTCCATCTAGTCTGGTGGAGGTGGACCCGACTTGGCATGTCAAGCTTTGACAACACTGCTAATCGATTTCTAATTAATCAACCATTTTGTCTCAATGCAATTTCCAAGATTGCCTTCCAATGATCCATACAGACAAAACATGATCTTATTTCTGTCCCACAAAGCTTCGTCCCATGCGTCTACATTTAACATGATGTTATAAATTCATTACCAAATTAAGAGACTCAAGAAGTAGTGTAAACTGTTTTTTGTGTGTGATTTTCTTCACATTATTACGTTTCCTTTTAGTGTCAACAGACCACTGAAAGTGCAGCTATCACCTAATAATACAATACACACACTTAGAAAAAAAAATTAGGATCACCAGAAAAGTTACATTTATATATCGTCGTAAATACTCAATAAATAAATTACATAAACGACTTCACACAGTCGAGTATAGATAAATATAACATTGGATTGACCTGGTTTTTAGACACCAGACCGCGGGGCAGGGCAGGGCAAGGAATAATTGAAACCATGCGATGGCACGGAGACAACCATTTTGTTCCCAACTCAGAGGCAGTGTGTCTAACAGAAACACCCTCACATCCTTTACATCGCTCATCGTTTCAGTCTTTCTAACACAATTCTACTCTGAACTGTACATACAAAATTGTGAATGTATCCTGCATTGTACGTGAACATGAGTCTTTGTGAATATACATTCCATTTTGTGTCTTCCAGGTTGAGACTGTGAATAGAAGTGTCCACTCTGCTGAGTGTCTGTGTTAATAGAAAGTCCACAGTGTCGTCCATGCTGTGGGTCTGTGTGAATAGAAAGTCTACTGTGTCGTCCATGCTGAATGTCTGTGTGAATAGAAAGTCTACTGTGTCGTCCATGATGTGGGTCTGTGTGAATAGAAAGTCTACTGTGTCGTCCCGCTGAATGTCTGCTTGAATAGAAAGTCTACTGTGTCGTCCATGCTATGAGGAGTCTGTGTGAATAGAAGGTCTACTCCGCGTCTTCCATGCGGAGGATCCTTCAGTTTTTGCAGGTTTTGGGAGGGAACACCAAGGACAGGGACAGGGACAGGGACAGGGACAGGGACAGGGACAGGGACAGGGACAGGGACAGGGACAGGGACAGGGACAGGGACAGGGACAGGGACAGGGACAGGGACAGGGACAGGGACAGGGACAGGGAGAATCAACTGATGTATCTAGTACAAGGCAGTTTGTCTATCTAATAATATAAATTTATTTATCACACACATCATAACAACATCACTTAAAGGAACATGCAACCCAAAAAGTAAAAATTGCTTAAACCATTAAACAATGTTCATTGAATCATATCCCATATTTTGTTATTTTTTTCTGAAATGATTTGTTGCCTTTTAAGGATAATTAGTGAACCTCCATGGAGGCTGACATTTTGGACATTTCGCCTGTGGTCGTGTGACGTCACAGATCCACCACCGCTAGCGCCTCTCGGGTGGGCAAAACAAAACGAAATTCTTCACGTACCCACTGAGTCTGAGATATATTCATCCATTTAATTAGTTACAGAGCGTTAGCTATAAAAAAAACGCCGTCCCTTATAATATAAACATTAATAAAGAATAGGATAAAGAATAATGATGCTCAAGTAGAGACTGCAACAAAGGAAATCGCGCAATCCATTTTGGACTTGGTTGGTTCGACGGAGTTTAATAACTTTTATTATCGCCCACTTTCATATGTAAACAAATCGTTTATCCAACTAATTATTCCAGTCGACCGTCGCGCAATGAATATTTTACTAATCATTGATTTTTATTATAATAAAGGAAATGCATTGAATGATATTCTAGTACCCCATATATAGTATTTGCATACATTAAGTTCGTCCCTTTTGCGAGACACCGACCCTTCGCTTCGGCCCCGAACTTTTCGTTCTGTGCACAAATTCAGTGGGGACAGTAGCTTCGTTCAACAGTCGTCTTTCGCCCAATCCCGGCAACCTGTGTTCCATATCAACGGTGACATGGTCCTGGCAAACCATTTTCCGGTTGAAATTGAATGTTTCCACTGTATGACTCGTACCTATATTGTGGAGCCATTTGATCGCCAACTCGCCCTTCGACGGCGGGCTTCGTAGAGAATTTATTAGCATTTGGACAAATCTCTTTCCTTTCACGGACTCTTCTCCTGCCTTCTTTTGACATCCGTATGCTTGATATTCAAGCATTTCATTATCACAAGACTCATAAAACAACTCGATTCATGTCGCTATGCTAGTGTTTACATATTACGCTACGCCTATATCGCTGAGGTGGTGGACCGCCTACGTCACACTCACGCATTCTCTCGGGTTAATCTGGGCAACAATGGCAGCGCCCATGGTCAGTGAAAATGCACGTTTCAAGATAAATTTTATGATGTATAACATTCTTACAAAATTAAACAAAAAATACATGTGTTACAATATTCTATCATGAATGGTATGTGGGAATTGGGGGGATTTTAACACATTTTCAACACTATGGTTGCATGTTCCTTTAATCAGAGCTCCTCGGAAATTGAAATAAGAAGCCACTCCCTCGTCATGGAAATGACATGTCAGTATAGTTTACCCCCGGTAGGTCAAAGGTAAAACTATTGCTCTGTTATAAGTCAATAGAGTTAGGCCTCAACACAAATATCATAACATATTTGTTGATAGCCTCCGTTACAATCAACATTTAGTGGTGATTTCCATCAAGGTTTGCTTGCATACGTATGTATGTGTGCGTATACATGTGCATCATGTGCATGCGCGCGTGCGAACGCGTGCAATTGCTGCAGATCTACACGTTCATAGGTAACTCACAACAAACGCATCATTGGCAGTAGTCGTTTTATTATCACCGATAGACTTTTCAGTAAGGTAACTACACTGTATAGCTAGTTTAAGGTAACTATTGAAGCCCAGGTTAAAACCTAACCGAACTGATTAGGTTAACGACACTGCCTTGTGCAGAAACTGCGCGCTGGTGGCGGCCCGTGGTGGCAATGACGCGAACGTCAGGCGCCGCCTGGCGAGTGCAGTATCTACGTGTCGCTCTTGCAAGCTACGGGTCTCTTCTTGTTCGTGTCGTTGCAGCGACATATTGCACCGGCGTGGCTCTCTGCCAGACACCAGTGCTCGTGGTATCTGTGTGGCACGTCAACCTGGCAACCTCCGTCATGTCCGTCCCCTTTGCAAACACACCCGTCCTTGGTGAACTTGCAGTGGACTGAGCGCCACGAGCAGCAGCAGCCTCGGCGACAGATTTTCAGGCAGCCTTCGCGGGGCTCGGGTTTTTTCATGACATCTGTAACACACGGTGAACAACGGAGGTGATGAGACGTGTACTACAGTGTCACGTCGAACCCGTAGTGCGATGTGGATGCGAATCGTGGATATTAACTTAATGCACACAACAAACCATCGAAATGTGGTTCTTAAGAAGAATCCTGAGAGTCCCACGGATTGAACAGAAATCCAATGAAGAAGTCTTCGGGACAGCCGAGACAAAAAGATATGATTAACAAATTAAAACAAGACAAGTACAATGTACTTGTGTATTGTTCATCGTGCTGTCGGTCGCGAAGCGACAAAGACTGCTTCCATCACTTGACTCTTGCTCTCCATTTGTCTCTCTGCTGTGAGAGTGATGTCCATGAGTCGATCTTTATGTCTCTCATCTTTAGGTTTCTCTTGATGGTATCTTTGAACCGGAGACGAGGGCGCCCTCTCTTTCTCTGACCAGAAGACAGTTGAGAGTAGAGAACCTGCTTCGGTAGCCTGTCTGGTGACATCCTCATGAGGTGTCCAGTCCACCGGAGATTCTTTCTGATCAGAAGATCTTCCATAGATGGCAGCCCTGTTCGTTCTAGTATTTCCTTGTTTGTCACTTTGTCCATCCAGGTTATCCTCATGATCGAACGCAGATGTCGCATCATGAAGGCATGTAGCTTTTTAACCTGTCGTCTGTACACTGTCCAGGCCTCAGCTCCGTATAGGAGGGTGGACAGCACAATTGCACGGTATATCTTGCCTTTAACCCGCATGGACACATGGTGGTTGTTCCAGAGTCTCTGGCGTAGTCGGCCGAAAGATGCACTAGCCTTGGCCATCCTCCTCTGTATTTCGTCGTCAATGCATCCGTCACTTGATATAGTGCTTCCGAGGTAGGTGAATTCTAGAACAGAGTTCAGCTTGTTTCCATCAACCATGATATCCTCCTCTCGGGTTCTTGTAGAGTTGGATTGGTACAGCACCTCGGTCTTCTTGATGTTAATCTTCAGGCCGAACTTCTTTGACACATCGGAGAAAGCATCCACTATTTTCTGCATCTCTTCAGCAGAGTGTGCAACCAGTGCACTGTCATCTGCGAATAGCAGCTCTCTCATCAGTATCCGAGTAGTCTTGGTCTTTGCTCTGAAGTGTGCGACGTTGAATAGGTCAGCGTTCTGTCTGGACTGTATGTAGATGCCATCCCCCATGTCTCGGAAAGCCTCGTCGAGCATTGCTGATAGGAAGATGGAGAAGAGCGTGGGGGCCAGTACACAACCTTGCTTGACCCCATTTGTGACACTGAACGATTCCGAGACTTCTCCTTCAACACTAACTTTTGCCATCATTCCAGTATGTAGTGCCTCGATCATTGTTGTGAACTTCTCTGGGCAGCCATACTTTCTCAGTAGCTGCCATAGCCCGGTCCTCCCAACTGTATCAAACGCCTTGCTGAAGTCGACAAATACCATGTACAGTGGTCGGTCCTGCTCAATGCACTTTTCTTGTAGTTGTCGGAGACAAAATATCATATCCACGGTGCTCCGGTTACCTCTGAAGCCACATTGTGTCTCCGGAACTACCTCTGGTGTTATGTGAGTAGATAGTCTGTTGAGGAGGATCCTCGCGAAGATCTTGCCTGCTATGGAAAGAAGAGAGATTCATTTCATGGAAGCTGCTTGCAAAAAGTGTTGAAGTGCCGCTTGCTTTTGCAAGTTACTAGCGACACTCTCTCGGGGAACAAATAGAGGTCTCACACCGGCAAGAACATGTCAAGACAGGCGCAAACTATTTGTCCCTGCAGTGGCTGGTCGAGAGATGTTGGGAGTTCCATACATCAACCGCCCTTGATGCTGCCACAGTGACATGGTTTTCTGTTTAGGGTTTGCTCCCTTAGCCTTCGGTTCTGACAAGAACCTGTACCACAAGGCAGTGGTTTACAACTTTGCATGGCAGGGGCGTCAAACTCCCTGAGTTGTTGCAGTACCTGGGGTACTGCAACACCTGCATACCATTGTGTATTGTACATATCACAAAAAGGAGAAAGTCAGAACATACACAAACAAGAGGAAAGATTGAAGGGTAAAGACCCAGAGGACCCAACGACCGTGGAAGGCCATGATCACGAAGTCTGTGACAGACATGACACACGGAAGAAAAACAAATGACGTAACATTGCATATGAAATAAATAATTGTTAACAATATATCAGATGGCACATGAAAATAATAACTTTGAATTCAATAAAAAATATGTTTTTTTTCAATTTCTGCAGACTTTTATGTTATCGCCTAAATCACTAATGCGTTAATTATTAACTTTATTAGTCAATTAATTACAAAAAGTCTCTTTGTCATATTCTCTGTACTGTAATCAATATTTTAATGGATGCAAATGACAACATTACAGTCGCCTGCGTTTAGTAAGCTAGAAGCTTTGTTTACAACATTAAACGTTCAACGTTGAGCCCCACAAAACGTTTGCATAGTCCACAAAACATTCACATTTCGAACGACGCCACTATCACGGAAACGGTCAGCGCTAACCCCAATTGCACGTTGATGTTCAACGCATTCGCCAGATTCCTACGTTCAATACACCCCTGTCAACCAACTTCTTGCTAATAATTACGAAACCGGGTAAATACGGATACAGGAAATGCCAATCTAGCTATTCGTTTAACTAGTATTCCTTTAAGAAACTTAACGATCAACTTTCAAATAACGATAATTTATCATTTGTGGCTATTTTTGCAGAAAAACGGATGAATGTATTGGAATGTATTACTTACGTCTTTCGACACGGCCATCTGCAAATTAAGAGATGTATTTATGTATTTTACCAGACATGATAACATGTTCACACAGAAAACAAAGTTGTTTCGCACTTTCGTGCATTTTCGTATGTTCTTATCACATAAACACCCTATGTACCACAACTATCAAATGTGTTTCTTTTTAGTGTTACACCCGTTTTACGTAGAGTGGACATTAAAAAAAATGTGTGTCAAGACTACATATTAATTAAGTAAAATATTGAATTGTATAATACAAAATAAAGCAATAGTTTTGTAAAAGCAAATGCGAACTTATTCTCCATTAAAGACTTAGGTTCTTAGTTTTTTAGGTTGTTTCCTCCAAACAGCCCAAACTTGGGCTAACGCAGGAGTTCTTCTCTAGAATTAGTGAGTACACTACAGGTTACACATTTACCCCCTGTGTGGGATCTTTTATTTCCCCTGGCATAGACACCAGCTGGAAGGGACCACCGGCTTTAAGTGTCTCCTCCGAAAGACACAGGCAAATGTGGGGTGAATGAAATTGCCTAAGTTTCGAAACGGCGGTAGGTGGGATTGAACCACCGTCCCCTCGGTTGACACCGGCGCTCTACCGCGCAACCACCGCTCCCCATTAATTAAATTGAAAATGTTAAACAAAACTATCTAAAAAATGTCCTGCTGCTCAAATAATGTTTTAATCCTCTCCATCATCCCGATTAACATCCCTATTGGTTGCACATTTCAACACATATTCTGTACAGTTTATTGCGGCCCCTGTGTGTGTGAGAGAGAGAGAGAGAGAGAAAGTTTGTGTGTGAGTGCGATTTAGTCTTTATGTTAAATTATTTTGATGTGAATATCATATGCAATGTATAAAACGAAGATAACTAGCTCGGAATGCAATTATGAATACCGTTTTTATCGACAAAGCAAAGCACGTGTTACTGTAACATGAAATCATATGCTTCTCAGAGAAATAGACATTTCTAAAGATTAAAGAGGTGTGCTTTGGTTTACGACTAGACACTGCGCTGCACAAGAACATGCCTCTCTTGATAATGATTTTTTGCAAACATTATATCTAAAAAATTCAATGCAAATGTTTGCAAGGAGGGTTATATTTCATTTATCCGCTAAAACGCATTCTTCAAGCTGTGCAACCCTGGCTTGGACTCTTTGCTTGGACTCTAATTGCCTAATTCAATCCTACACATGTGTGTTAATCTCCACAGGGTTCATAGAAAAGACTTAGTGCTATCTTGTTTAGTGTCGACACTTACGTGAGCTGCAACACACGCCAACGCCAGGACGGCGAAAAACAATATGACGTACGCACGCATTGTCTCTTCAAAACAGGTCTGTGTGGAAAATAAAAAGGCAAGTTCTTATATAGCGCAGTATCCAGTCCTCAGGACCTTTCAAATCGCTGTACACTTTACTTCCATGACAGACCTGTTCACTCAGACACCATCTCCGCTTCTCTGGGAAGCATCCAGCCATATGCTACAGTTAATGCGCGAAGGCTGCTAGTACACATATCCACCACTGTCTATAGGCAGGTTCTCAATTATTCAGCTGAGTGAACTGGAGCAATGTAGAGTGAAAACAACTTGCCCAAAGTTTTAATACCGCAGCCAGGATTGGAACATGGGTTCTTGTAGTCGAGAGTCCGAAGCTCTACCCCTGAGCCACTGCGCTCTACATTTACGCTTTAAAATAATACCTTCAAGTTAGTTCGTCAATACTGAGTGAATTGAACTATTGTCTAACTTCACGTGCACACGCTTAATGTTATTGCCAAGTAAGTTGCCACGACTCAAGCCCTCTCGTCGTGTTCTCATGCCACTAGGCCTGCTAAAATATGGTCATTTGTGGTTTTACAAAGTTGTCAGATGTTGTATGACGTCACCGCAGGACACGCCGCGAAAGGTTTTTTTACTGACCGCAGCGGAGCGGTGTGACAGTCTACGACGTTATAACAACGAAAATGTGCATCCGTAAAGATAATAATGTCATCAAAAATGCGTCTAGCCGTTTAAACACAACGAATACGTAATGCTTGCACTGACGTTCAAGGGGCTATATTCAAAATATAGAAACTGATGGAAATATAAAATAGGTTTTGTAGAGTTTATTATTTGCCTTTCGGTGACTTCAAAAATATCAAATTACACAGTTGCAATTTCAGATACAGCCTGAAACATGCACAGACGGTCTACGCGCGCTCGGCGACATCTTCTGTGGGTGATGTAACTAACAGCCGCTAGGTGTCGCAACTTGCCTATGCAGCAAATATGCTAAAAGCGAAACCAACAGGGGCACTGGACAAAGGGAACAAACAACGTCAACTGATGGGAAATAAAACGTACAACGTGCTGTTAATACGCGCTGATTACGCAAGACTAGTCCAAGAGAACAAACAACGTTCATTTAATGTGTAATTATGCTGAACACAAACGTCAATGTCCTTACCTTGTTCAATCACACAAAGATGTCCGTTCAAGTGAAGAGTCGGATCCCGTCTAGGTTATGTCCGTCGCTTTATATTGCGACTAAGTGGAAATCTTTACGCCCAGCACGTGATCATTGCAGCGTACAATCAACACATTGCGTTAATTTATAGACTTGTTTAGAGTAAAACGCTATATGTCATATAGCAACGTTTTTTCGCTTTCAATGACAGCACGGTTTCTAAACGAAAAGGTCGTTTGGACCAACATGGTATTGCTTCAGCTTACAGCAGCCGAAATAACATGTTGTAAGAAATCGCTGAGGTGCCATCGCAGGCAAATGCGTTGTCAGCGTAGTTTCAGCGCCGGTTTTCAAACTGACAACAAGATATTTTCGCGATACTACACACACGCACGCACGCACGCACGCACGCACGCACGCACGCACGCACGCACGCACGCACGCACGCACGCACGCACGCACGCACGCACGCACGCACACACACGATGAATAAGGCAGCGTACCTTGGGATCATACGGTCACCCACGTTTCTATTGTTTCTGGAAAGAGATATAGAGTTGCATAGTGCTGTACCGTACCGTACCGTACCGTACCGTACCGTGCCGTGCCGTGCCGTGCCGTGCCGTGCCGTGCCGTGCCGTGCCGTGCCGTGCCGTGCCGTGCCGTGCCGTGCCGTGCCGTGCCGTGCCGTGCCGTGCCGTGCCGTGCCGTGCCGTGCCGTGCCGTGCCGTGCCGTGCCGTGCCGTGCCGTGCCGTGCCGTGCCGTGCCGTGCCGTGCCGTGCCGTGCCGTGCCGTGCCGTGCCGTGCCGTGCCGTGCCGTGCCGTGCCGTGCCGTGCCGTGCCGTGCCGTGCCGTGCCGTGCCGTGCCGTGCCGTGCCGTGCCGTGCCGTGCCGTGCCGTGCCGTGCCGTGCCGTGCCGTGCCGTGCCGTGCCGTGCCGTGCCGTGCCGTACCGTATATAACGTCCGAGGTAAGGAGATTAGACGCCAGAAGTAAGGGAGATGGAATGTCCGAGGTAACGAGGTAAGGGAGATGTAACGTCCGAAGTAAGGGAGATGTAATGCCCGATGTAAGGGAGATGTAACGTCTGAAGTAAGTTAGACATAACGACCGAAGTAAGGGAGATGTAATGCCCGATGTAAGGGAGATGTAACGTCTGAAGTAAGTTAGATATAACGTCCGAGGTAAGGGCGATGTAACCTCCGAAGTAAGGGAGATGTAATGGAGATGTCACGCCCGAGGTAAGGGAGATGTAACGTCCGAAGAAAGGGAGGTGTAACTTCCGAGGTGAAGGAGATGGAACGTCCGAGGTG
The DNA here is from genome assembly GCA_964017155.1 of Oasisia sp. SBJ-2009. NCBI lineage: Eukaryota > Metazoa > Annelida > Polychaeta > Sabellida > Siboglinidae > Oasisia > Oasisia sp. SBJ-2009. The sequence goes on from OZ024860.1 coordinate 39,711,030, forward strand.
AGGGAGATGTAACCTCCGAAGTAAGGGAGATGTAATGGAGATGTAACGCCCGAGGTAAGGGAGATGTAACGTCCGAAGTAAGGGAGGTGTAACGTCCGAGGTAAGGGAGATGTAACGTCCCAGGTAAGGGAGAAGTAACCTCCGAAGAAAGGGCGATGGAACGTCCGAGGTAAGGGAGATAGAACGTCCGAGGTAAGGGAGATATAACGTCTGAAGTAAGTTAGATATAACGCCCGAGGTAAGGGAGCTGTAACGTCCGAGGTAAGGGAGATGTAACGTCCCAGGTAAGGGAGTAGTAACGTCCGAAGTAAGGGAGATGTCACGTCCAAGTTAATGCAGATGTAATGTCCGAGGTAAGCAGTTGTAACGTCCTAGGTAAGCAGATGTAACGTCCGCGGTAAGGGAAATGGAACGTCCGAGGTAAGAGAGATATAACGTCCCAGGTAAGGAGATTAGACGCCAGATGTAAGGGAGATATAACGTTCGAGGTAAGGGAGATGGAACGTCCGAGGTAAGGGAGATATAACGTCCGAAGTAAGGGAGATGTAACGTCCGAGGTAAGGGACATGGAATGTCCGAGGTAACGAGGTAATGGAGATGTAACGTCCGAAGTAAGGGAGATGTAATGCCCGATGTAAGGGAGATGTAACGTCTGAAGTAAGTTAGACATAACGACGGAAGTAAGGGAGATGTAATGCTCGTTGTAAGGGAGATGTAACGTCTGAAGTAAGTTAGATATAACGTCCGCGGTAAGGGAGATGTAACCTCCGAAGTAAGGGAGATGTAATGGAGATGTCACGCCCGAGGTAAGGGAGAAGTAACGTCTGAGGTGAAGGAGATGGAACGTCCGAGGTGAGGGAGATATAACGTCTGAAGTATGTTAGATATAACGTCCGAGGTAAGGGAGATGTAACCTCCGAAGTAAGGGCGATGGAACGTCCGAGGTAAGGGAGATGGAACGTCCGAGGTAAGGGAGATATAACGTCTGAAGTAAGTTAGATATAACGTCCGAAGTAAGGGAGGTGTAACGTCCGGTGTAAGGGAGACGTAACGTCCCAGGTAAGGGAGAAGTAACGTCCGAAGTAAGGGAGATATCACGTCCAAGTTAATGGAGATGTATTGTCCGAAGTAAGCAGTTGTAACGTCCTAGGTACGCAGATGTAACGTCCGCGGTAAGGGAAATGGAACGTCCGAGGTAAGAGAGATATAACGTCCGAGGTAAGGAGATTAGACGCCAGAAGTAAGGGAGATGTAATGTCCCAGGTAAGGGACATGGAATGTCCGAGGTAACGAGGTAATGGAGATGTAACGTCCGAGGTAAGGGAGATGCAACGTCCGAAGTGAGGGAGATGTAACGTCCGAGGTAAGGGAGATATAACATCTGAAGTAAGGGAGATGTAAGGTCCGCGGTAAGTAACATCTCCCTTACCTCCGACGTTACATCTCCCTTACTTCGGACGTTATATCTCCCTTACCTCGGACGTTCCATATTCCTTACCTCGGACGTTACAGCTCCCATACTTCGGACGTCCCGTCTCCCTTACCTCGAACGCCCAATTTCTCTTACCACGAACGATACATTTCCCTTACCTCAGAATTCCATCTCCCTTACCTCGGACGTTACATTTCCCTTACTTCGGACGTTACATCTCCAATACATCTCCCTTACCTCGGACGTTACATCTCCAATACATCTCCCTTTCCTCGGACGTTATATCTAACTTACATCAGACGTTATATCTCCCTTACCTCGGACGTTCCATCTCCTTCACCTCGGACGTTATATCTCCCATTCCTCGGACGTTACATCTACATTACCTCTGACGTTACATCTCCCATACCTCATACGTTACATCTCCCTTTCCTCGGACGTTCCATCTCCCTTCCCTCGGACGTTACATCTCCCTTACCGCGGACCTTACATCTCCCTTACTTCAGACGTTATATCTTCCTTACCTCGGACGTTCCATCTCCCTTACCTCGAACGTTATATCTCCCTTTCGTCGGACGTTCCATCTCCCTTCCCTCGGACGTTACATCTCCCTTGCCGCGGACCTTACATCTCCCTTACTTCAGACGTTATATCTCCCTTACCTCGGACGTTCCATCTCCCTTACCTCGAACGTTATATCTCCCTTTCGTCGGACGTTCCATCTCCCTTCCCTCGGACGTTACATCTCCCTTGCCGCGGACCTTACATCTCCCTTACTTCAGACGTTATATCTCCCTTACCTCGGACGTTATATCTATCTTACCTCGGACGTTCCATTTCCCTTACCGCGGACGTTACATCTGCTTACCTAGGACGTTACAACTGCTTACCTCGGACATTACATCTCCATTAACTTGGACGTGACATCTCCCTTACTTCGGACGTTACTTCTCCCTTACCTGGGACGTTACATCTCCCTTACACCGGACTTTACACCTCCCTTACTTCGGACGTTACATCTCCCTTACCTCGGGCGTTACATCTCCATTACATCTCCCTTACTTCGGAGGTTACATCTCCCTTACCTCGGGCGTTATATCTAACTTACTTCAGACGTTATATCTCCCTTACCTCGGACGTTCCATCTCCCTTACCTCGGACGTTCCATCGCCCTTACTTCGGAGGTTACATCTCCCTTACCTCGGACGTTATATCTAACATACTTTAGACGTTATATCTCCCTCACCTCGGACGTTCCATCTCCTTCACCTCGGACGTTACTTCTCCCTTACCTCGGGCGTGACATCTCCATTACATCTCCCTTACTTCGAAGGTTACATCTCCCTTACCTCGGACGTTATATCTGACTTACTTCACACGTTACATCTCCCTTACATCGGGCATTACATCTCCCTTACTTCGGACGTTACATCTCCCTTATCTCGTTACCTCGGACATTCCATCTCCCTTACCTCGGACGTTACATCTCCATTACCTCGGACGTTATGTCTCCCTTACTTCGGACGTTACACCTCCATTACCTCGGACGTTACATCTCCATTACCTCGGATGTTACATCTCCATTACCTCGGACGTTATATCTCCCTTACCTCGGACGTTACAGCTGCATTACAACTCCCTTGCCTTGGACGTTACATCTCCCTTGCCTCGGACGTTACATCTCCCTTACCTCGGACGTTACATCTGCATTACATCTCTCTTACCTCGGACGTTACATCTCCCTTGCCTCGGACGTTACATCTCCCTTACCTCGGACGTTACAACTCCCTTTCCTCGGACGTTACATCTCCCTTACCTCGGACGTTACAACTCCCTTACCTCGGACGTTACATCTGCATTACATCTCCCTTACCTCGGACATTACATCTCCCTTGCCTCGGACGTTACATCCCCCTAACCTCGGACGTCACATCTCCCTTACTTCGGACGTTACATCTCCCTAACCTCCTTTCCTCGGACATTCCATCTCCCTACCTCGGACGTTACATCTCCCTTACTTCGGACGTTATATCTCCCTTACCTCGGACGTTCCATCTTCCTTATCTCCGACGTTACATCTCCCATACTTCGGACGTCCCGTCTCCCTTACCTCGAACGCCCAATTTCTCTTACCACGAACGATACATTTCCCTTACCTCAGAATTCCATCTCCCTTACCTCGGACGTTACATTTCCCTTACTTCGGACGTTACATCTCCAATACATCTCCCTTACCTCGGACGTTACATCTCCAATACATCTCCCTTTCCTCGGACGTTATATCTAACTTACATCAGACGTTATATCTCCCTTACCTCGGACGTTCCATCTCCTTCACCTCGGACGTTATATCTCCCATTCCTCGGACGTTACATCTACATTACCTCTGACGTTACATCTCCCATACCTCATACGTTACACCTCCCTTTCCTCGGACGTTCCATCTCCCTTCCCTCGGACGTTACATCTCCCTTACCGCGGACCTTACATCTCCCTTACTTCAGACGTTATATCTTCCTTACCTCGGACGTTCCATCTCCCTTACCTCGAACGTTATATCTCCCTTTCGTCGGACGTTCCATCTCCCTTCCCTCGGACGTTACATCTCCCTTGCCGCGGACCTTACATCTCCCTTACTTCAGACGTTATATCTCCCTTACCTCGGACGTTCCATCTCCCTTACCTCGAACGTTATATCTCCCTTTCGTCGGACGTTCCATCTCCCTTCCCTCGGACGTTACATCTCCCTTACCTCCGACGTTACATCTCCCTTACTTCGGACGTTATATCTCCCTTACCTCGGACGTTCCATATTCCTTACCTCGGACGTTACAGCTCCCATACTTCGGACGTCCCGTCTCCCTTACCTCGAACGCCCAATTTCTCTTACCACGAACGATACATTTCCCTTACCTCAGAATTCCATCTCCCTTACCTCGGACGTTACATTTCCCTTACTTCGGACGTTACATCTCCAATACATCTCCCTTACCTCGGACGTTACATCTCCAATACATCTCCCTTTCCTCGGACGTTATATCTAACTTACATCAGACGTTATATCTCCCTTACCTCGGACGTTCCATCTCCTTCACCTCGGACGTTATATCTCCCATTCCTCGGACGTTACATCTACATTACCTCTGACGTTACATCTCCCATACCTCATACGTTACATCTCCCTTTCCTCGGACGTTCCATCTCCCTTCCCTCGGACGTTACATCTCCCTTACCGCGGACCTTACATCTCCCTTACTTCAGACGTTATATCTTCCTTACCTCGGACGTTCCATCTCCCTTACCTCGAACGTTATATCTCCCTTTCGTCGGACGTTCCATCTCCCTTCCCTCGGACGTTACATCTCCCTTGCCGCGGACCTTACATCTCCCTTACTTCAGACGTTATATCTCCCTTACCTCGGACGTTCCATCTCCCTTACCTCGAACGTTATATCTCCCTTTCGTCGGACGTTCCATCTCCCTTCCCTCGGACGTTACATCTCCCTTGCCGCGGACCTTACATCTCCCTTACTTCAGACGTTATATCTCCCTTACCTCGGACGTTATATCTATCTTACCTCGGACGTTCCATTTCCCTTACCGCGGACGTTACATCTGCTTACCTAGGACGTTACAACTGCTTACCTCGGACATTACATCTCCATTAACTTGGACGTGACATCTCCCTTACTTCGGACGTTACTTCTCCCTTACCTGGGACGTTACATCTCCCTTACACCGGACTTTACACCTCCCTTACTTCGGACGTTACATCTCCCTTACCTCGGGCGTTACATCTCCATTACATCTCCCTTACTTCGGAGGTTACATCTCCCTTACCTCGGGCGTTATATCTAACTTACTTCAGACGTTATATCTCCCTTACCTCGGACGTTCCATCTCCCTTACCTCGGACGTTCCATCGCCCTTACTTCGGAGGTTACATCTCCCTTACCTCGGACGTTATATCTAACATACTTTAGACGTTATATCTCCCTCACCTCGGACGTTCCATCTCCTTCACCTCGGACGTTACTTCTCCCTTACCTCGGGCGTGACATCTCCATTACATCTCCCTTACTTCGAAGGTTACATCTCCCTTACCTCGGACGTTATATCTGACTTACTTCACACGTTACATCTCCCTTACATCGGGCATTACATCTCCCTTACTTCGGACGTTACATCTCCCTTATCTCGTTACCTCGGACATTCCATCTCCCTTACCTCGGACGTTACATCTCCATTACCTCGGACGTTATGTCTCCCTTACTTCGGACGTTACACCTCCATTACCTCGGACGTTACATCTCCATTACCTCGGATGTTACATCTCCATTACCTCGGACGTTATATCTCCCTTACCTCGGACGTTACAGCTGCATTACAACTCCCTTGCCTTGGACGTTACATCTCCCTTGCCTCGGACGTTACATCTCCCTTACCTCGGACGTTACATCTGCATTACATCTCTCTTACCTCGGACGTTACATCTCCCTTGCCTCGGACGTTACATCTCCCTTACCTCGGACGTTACAACTCCCTTTCCTCGGACGTTACATCTCCCTTGCCTCGGACGTTACATCTCCCTTACCTCGGACGTTACAACTCCCTTACCTCGGACGTTACATCTGCATTACATCTCCCTTACCTCGGACATTACATCTCCCTTGCCTCGGACGTTACATCCCCCTAACCTCGGACGTCACATCTCCCTTACTTCGGACGTTACATCTCCCTAACCTCCTTTCCTCGGACATTCCATCTCCCTACCTCGGACGTTACATCTCCCTTACTTCGGACGTTATATCTCCCTTACCTCGGACGTTCCATCTTCCTTATCTCCGACGTTACATCTCCCATACTTCGGACGTCCCGTCTCCCTTACCTCGAACGCCCAATTTCTCTTACCACGAACGATACATTTCCCTTACCTCAGAATTCCATCTCCCTTACCTCGGACGTTACATTTCCCTTACTTCGGACGTTACATCTCCAATACATCTCCCTTACCTCGGACGTTACATCTCCAATACATCTCCCTTTCCTCGGACGTTATATCTAACTTACATCAGACGTTATATCTCCCTTACCTCGGACGTTCCATCTCCTTCACCTCGGACGTTATATCTCCCATTCCTCGGACGTTACATCTACATTACCTCTGACGTTACATCTCCCATACCTCATACGTTACATCTCCCTTTCCTCGGACGTTCCATCTCCCTTCCCTCGGACGTTACATCTCCCTTACCGCGGAC
>OZ024860.1:39725222-39755222 GCA_964017155.1 Oasisia sp. SBJ-2009
CGTACATACGTACACACGTACATACGTACATACGTGCATACGTGCATACGTGCATACGTGCATACATACATACATACCTACATACCTACATACCTACCTACATACATACATACATACATGCATACATACATACATACATACATACATACATACATACATACATACATACATACATACATACATACTTACGTACGCACGTACGTACGCACATACGTACATAATCCTTTTCTCCAACTAAAATACATTGCACACTGATGCTATTTGGCTCTGGTGCGCGGTATTATGCATGATTTAATGTATACTATGTAATATGATTGCTGAACATCTTACTTGTTAAATAGTAATAACGAAATAATATAAGTGATACATGAACATGTGTGTGCCGAATATAGAACTACGTTTGTTTTCTACCTGTAAACAATACACTGAATTGGCAAAACGCTCATTTTGGTGGAATATGTTTTATTATCACGTGTAATGTCGCACAACGCATCAATAACCCACACCGAGGTACAAGCAACATGTTAATTGTGATACCTCAGGTGCTAAGCAGAATCATTATGGGTACAGTTTACAAGTTTCCATTCCATGTCTCCATGATCACAGGAACAATATATACAACCTAACAATCGGATGAAGAAAGTATGCTGCGAACAGATAACTACATTTCTATCACGATAACAGAAATTCAGTCACAGTCCTTAGTAGACACCGCCTTAAGTTTCATCTCCCTTCCCTCGGACATTACATCTCCCTTACCGCGGACCTTACATCTCCCTTATTCCAGACGTTATATCTCCATTACCTCGGACGTTACATCTCCCTTACTTCGGACGTTAAATCTAACTTACGTCGGACGTTACATCTCCATTGCCTCGGATGTTACATCTCCATTACCTCGGAAGTTATATCTCCCTTACTTCGGACGTTACATCTCCATTATCTCGGACGTTACATCTCCCTTACCTCGGACGTTACATCTCCATTACCTCGGACGTTATATCTCCATTACTTCGGACGTTACATCTCCATTACCTCGGACGTTACATCTCCCTTACATCGGACGTTACATCTCCAATACCTCGGATGTTACATTTCCATTACATCGGACGTTATATCTCCCTTACTTCGGACGTTACATCTTCCTTACCTCGGACGTTACATTTCCCGTTACATTTCCATTACCTCGGACGTTACATCTCGATAACATCTCACTTCCTTCGGACGTTACTTCTCCCTTACCCCGGACGTTATATCTCCCTTACCTCGGACGTTCCATCTCCCTTTCCTCAGACGTCTCCCTTACTTCGGGCGTCTAATCTCCTTACCTAGGACGTTATATCTCCCTTACCTGGGACGTTCCATCTCCCTTACCTCGGACGTTACATCTGCATTACAACTCCCTTACCTCGGACGTTACATCTCCCTTGCCTCGGACGTTACATCTCCCTTACCTCGGACGTTAAAACTCCCTTACCTCGGACGTTACATCTGCATTACATCTCTCTTACCTCGGACGTTACATCTCCCGTGCCTCGGACGTTACACCTCCCTTACCTCGGACATTACAACTCCCTTACCTCGGACGTTACATCTCCCTTGCCTCGGACGTTACATCTCCCTTACATCGGACGGTACATCTGCATTACATCACCCTTACCTCGGACGTTACATCTCCCTTGCCTCGGACGTTACATCTCCCTTACCTCGGACGTTACATCTCCCTTACCTCGGACGTTACATCTCCCTTACCTCGGGCGTTACATCTCCTTTACTTCGGAGGTTACATCTCCCTTTCCTCGGACGTTATATCTAACTTACTTCAGACGTTATATCTCCCTTACCTCGGACGTTCCATCTCCTTCACCTCGAACGTTATATCTCCCTTACCTCGGACATTATATCTCCCATTCCTCGGACGTTACATCTACATTACCTCTGACGTTACATCTCCCGTACCTTGGACGTTATATCTCCCTTACCTCCGACGTTCCATCTCCCTTTCCTTGGACGTTACATCTCCCCAAAAAACCAAGGAATTGCGTAATGTTTATAAAACATCAAACACCGTCAGACACCCAGCTGATGCATTCCAGAAAAAGTAAACTGCATTCACCAGCAGGTGTCTCACTTTAATGTGAGAACCACGGCTTTCTGACATTTTCGAAACCACAGTAAAAAGCTTCAAAATGACTACCTTTCATATTTCTACCCAACCGAACATGAGTGGCCCATCACAAACTTGTTAAGACGTACACAACACTAATACAGTCTAAACGAGGCAGTATATCACAGCTGAGAAGCAAGCAGAGATATGCAACGCGGATTATAATCATTTGCGATATGAGTTACGACGATGCTATCGCCATAGCGAAGCTGCCAATGTTGCAAACAGGAGGCCGGAAGGAGACGTTATGTAGAACACTGTCACGAACTAACAGTGACCTAGCCACAAAACAAACCATCGTATGTCTCCTTCTAGGGGATTTCTCTGATAACCCACAATACATAGTGTGTACAGTCAGGGATCGAACTTATCGTTTTCCCCTCGCCCGAGGCGAGTAGAAATTCCTGAGGATGAGCAACCGTTGGTTATTTTCCACTTGAGATCTGATTTTGTATTAATCCACATCCCCTGGACGGTGGGTAAAATTCGTGATTTCGAGTGAACGGTGTTTCTCAGTGGAGATCCGTACGTCTGAAGAACCGTCGTAGCCCATTTACAATAACATTTTAGAACGTTTCCAAAGTAGGTTTAAAGGTTGTATTTTTGGCCCAGAGTAGCGATAAAACACCACATGAAAAAATATAAAGCAAAGCCTTAAGCGTTATTATGCAAGACTTGTAGGCAATACTAACTCTACACAACTTAACACGCGGCAGGGAACGTTAACCTACAGAAAATACGTAAAGTTGCTTAATTAAATTATGACAGAAAACATGTCCGAGCCGCCTTTTCTGTCGCACGAAGGAAAGAAACAGAATGTTTTTGTCGCGTTGCTGACTTGTTGCCCATCCTACGCAAGCGATATGTCACGCTGCTGCCTTATGACAACGATGTGTTATACAAAGTTCTAGAAGAAAAAAACACTTCGACTACTTTTTCCAGTCGCTGGCCTGTCGCCGGCTCCAACGCCGTGATTTTCACGCAGTTGTTTCATGAAAACCGACGGTTTCCTACACGCCACTCTGATCTTTTTCTGTATATACGTACTGCTGTTTTTCACTTTTATTGCTAGTATTACCGTGGCCCTCTGTGTAACACACGAAATAGATTCCAATGTTGTCGTGACTGTGGCATTTTAGTCAACGTTAGTTTCATTAAATGATTTCAGTAACACACGAAATTTTACCTGCCCTGCTGAGGCCATAGTCATCATAGCTCGTTGATGGAGTTAGACTACAATAGATTTCAAAAAGGTGGCCACTGTCTTGTGCTTTTTGGGTATTTATCTATCCCTGCCGCGTGTTAATTTATGTAAAGTTAGTATTGACTACCAGTCGCGTGATTATTTCGTTCAATTAACACAACATCATATCTCAAGTGGAAAATAGCTACTTACACGGGACTAGTGTTAACCAACGGTTACTCATCCTCAGCCATTTCTACTCGCCTCGGGCGAGCGGAGAACGACAAGTTCAATCACTGACTGTACACATGATGTATTGTGGGTTATCCAGAGATCCCTGGGACGGAGACATAAGATGGTTTGTTTTGTGGTTAGGCCCCTGTTAGTTCGTGACAGTGTTCTACATAACGTCTCCTTCCGCCCTCCTGTTTGCAACGTTGGCAGCTTCGCTATGGCGATAGCATCGTCGTAACTCATATCGCAAATGATTATAATCCGCGTTGCACATCTCTGCTTGCTTCTCAGCTGTTTGATATACTGTCTCGTTTAGACTGTATTAGTGTTGTGTACGTCTTACCAAGTTTGAGATGGCCCGCTAATGTTTGGTTGGGTAGAATTATGAAATGTAGTCGTTTCGGAGCCTTTTACTGTGGTTTATAAAATGTCAGAACGCCATTGTAACTCACATTAATGTGAGGCACCTCCCGGCGAATGCAGGTTCCTTTTTCTTGCGTTCACCGGCTGGGTGTCTGACGGTATTTTACTTTGTATTAACATATACGCAGTGCCTTGGTTTTTTTTTGTAAGTCAACGTCATTTTGTTCGATACATCCTTTGAGGCCAGTTTGTTGACGGGTGGACAGTCTGGCGCCTTTTCCATGTGCTGTTCTCGTCTCCGTGTCCTGTTCAAGTCTGGTCATAAACAAGTCACCCGCTCTCATCTACGGAGGCGGGACCATAATTGCATATGATGTATTGCTTTTTTTGTCCTAGCTCCCGGTAGAAAAACACAGACGTCCGACCCCGTTTTATCTGTCTGTCTCAAGGTAGATTTTCCTATAAAAACTATCTTTTTCTCATTGCCCCCTAAATCACTGGATCAGGGTAACTCATTCTCCTGTCTGGGTATTGTCTTCCCGCTGACAGGATCTCGACCGTTCCGTTCCTGTCAGTCCAGTTCCTTCGTTTCTCTTCGCCCGTCCCATTTCCCTACTATCTCTTATCATTGACTCGATTAAAATGTCCTAAAATGTTTTATCTGACTGACTTTGAGTACAACTGTTATTTTAAGTATGTATACTGTTACTTCATGAATAACGTTATATCAAGAATAAAGGTTATCTGTCGATAAATCTACTTGCTGTTCAACGTTTATGCTGCGCTATTTCTCAACGATCTGAACCCATCAGAAGTTCCTGCCAAATTGAGAACCTCAAGTTTTTAGCGAGTCTCAACGCACAGTGCAAATTGATGACTTTTGTACGCTTAAGAACATTGAACGTCGCCACGAAAAACATAAGTGTTCAATTGCTCACCGCCCACGTCTTCTTATGTTACGATCCGACACCACGAAACGGCAGACATACCTCTTGGACTTAGATAATCTGAAGCAAGTGACATCTCTGGGGAAAGGAAAAAGAAATACAGATGGACATGACTGGTCGCGTGCGTGCGTGCATTTGTGTGAGTGTGCGTGCTCATGTGTCGTATGTGCAAGTTGTATTGTCCGCAAAGAAAAAGTGTCGCGAACGCAGTGTGCGTGAGTAAACGTCTGAGGAGGCTCTCTGCGTCACATCGCAAGAGTTATCTATGAACCCTCCAGTCGACGCCTCCGATCGATGACTGATGTCGCTCTTACACCAAAATGGGCATTCAGAACTTGCGTGAAGTGTCATAATATGCTTTGTCTGTTTCTGTCATAGTAAAGAAACAACACCTATCCATAGGCGTTTAACATTTACCACATTGGTTTTGCTGAAGTAAAAAGCTACAAAAAGAAACGATAAGTCGTTTTGCTGTAAGATACATCTTGCAAGATACACGAGAAAACCTTCGCTTCGCTCCACCCATATAAAATCATCAACTAATTTGTTTTTATCGTTGACCGTGTACTGATGTACCGGGCTAACAATGATCCTTAATAAGTTATATATATATATATATATATATATATATATATATATATATATATATATATATATACATACATACATACATACATGCATACATACATACATAAATACACATGTATATGTCTGATGTGCGTATGTATGTACTGGTCGTCCAGGAAATTATCCGGAACCCTAGGACGTTATCTTTCCCTTACCTCAGACGATACATATCTGGGAAAGGCGACACAGAAGTAGACGTACGAGTGAGGATAGACATGTCAGCGATATCATTGTCATTTGGTCACAAACAATTACAATGCACAGTCAACGACACTGTACATAACTATGTTATATACAGTGCACTGTAGTAGCCTATACTACAGTATATGCTATTCCATACCGTGCTGTGCCGTGCCGTGCCGTGCCGTGCCGTGCCGTGCCGTGCCGTGCCGTGCCGTGCCGTGCCGTGCCGTGCCGTGCCTTACTATACTACTCAATATGTGGCTTGCCATAAACAATAGAAACGCTCGTACCCGGATGACCCCAAGATATGCTGCCTTGTCCATCGTGTGTGATTGTGTGTGTGTGTGTGTGTGTGTGTGTGTGTGTGTGTGTTTGTGTGTGCGCGCGCGCGTGCATGCATGTGTGTATAGTTTAACAGAGTCAGAATTACCATCTTGGCTTTCCATATGCACGGTGTTTTTCCAATTAGCATCAAGGTTCATTTGTTCATTTGTACCTGTTTTACATGCCTCACGTTTTTAAACTAACTCCATTCGTAACTTTACTTAACTTTACTTTTGTTGTTTGTTTGAAAACCGTCGCTGAAACATTACGCTGACAGCGCAGTTGCCTGCTTGAAACCTCAACGACATCACCGGCTGCTGTAAACTGAACATAAAAATACCACATTGGTTCAAACGATCTCTGCGGTTAGAAACCATGCTGTCCTTGAAAGCGAGAAAACATTGCTATATGACATATAGCTTTTTACTCTAAACAAGTCTACAAATTGACGCAATGTGTTGATTGGACATGACAGTTATCGCGTGCTGGGCGTAAAGATTCCCATTTAGTCGCTATATAAAGCGACGGACATAACCTGTTCAGCACAGACGGGATCCGACTCTTCTCTTGAACGGACATCTTTGTGTGATTGAACAAGTAAGGACATTGACGTTTGTATTCAGCATAATTGTACATTAAATTAACTTTGTTGGTTCTCTTGGTAATAACCAGCAACATACATGTCTCGCGTATTCAGTGCGTCTTCACAGCACGTTGTCTGTTTTATTTCCCATAAGTTAACGTGTTTTTTCCCTTTGTTCAATGCCCCACTTGGTTTCGTTTTTTTGCATATTTCCTGCATAGCCCAGTTGCGACACCTAGCGGCTGTCAGTTACGGCACCCCCAGAATACGTCTATGAGTATAAATCAAATAATATACTATACAAAACCTATTTGGTATTTCAAACAATTTGTTCTACATTATGAGTGTTGCCCCTTGAACGTCACTGCAAGCATTACGTATTCGTTGTGTTTAAATGGCTAAACACATTTTTGATGACATTATTATCTTTACGGATGCACATTTTCGTTGTTATAACGTCGTAGTCAGTCACACCGCTCAGCTGCGTTCAGTGAAAACACTTTCGCGGCGAGTCCTATGATGACGTCATACAACATTTGACAAAATTGTAAAACCGCAAATTACCACTTTTTAGCAGGCTTAGTGGCACGAAAACATGATGAGATGCATTGAGTTGTGGCAACTTACTTGGCAATAGCATTAAGTGTGTGCTCGTGAAGATTGACAACAGTTCAATTAACTCTGTCTTGAAGAACTAACTTGATGGTATTATTTTTCACACAGACCTGTTTTGAAGAGACAATGCGTGCGTACGTCATCTTGTTCTTCGCCGTCCTGGCGTTGGCGTGTGTAGCAGCTCACGTAAGTGTCAAAACCAAACAAGATAGCATAAAGTGTTTTCTGTGAACCACGTGGAGATTAACAAACACATGGACGATTGAATTAGGCAGCTATTTTAGACGTATATTGTTATTCACGAGAACGCATCTTTGCATATAATCTCTTTACAACTTTCTGAGTCCACCCCAGCGTGGCACAGCTTGAAGAATGCGTTTTAGCCGATAAATGAAATATAACCCACCTTGCAATCATTTGCATTGGATTTTTCAAAAATAATAATCAAGAGAGGCATGTTCTTATGCAGCGCAGTGTCTAGTCGTAAACCAAAGCACACGTCTTTAGTCTTTAGAAATGTCTATTTCTCTGAGCAGCATGGCATGTTACAACGACTGTGTTAATTATTTAATGCGTGTTCCAAATTTCCCAAACTGATATACGCTGCAATATAATAATAATTGGACAAAATGTTTGCTTACGTCCAGCGACACCCTGTTGATGGCATTGTTGTGTTTAAGATGACATGCATTCCACAATTACAACGTTAGGTACACATTATTGTAATACTGAACCTCAAAATATCTTCATCCCACGGACGTCCTGTCGCAGTAAAATTAAATTGGGTATAATGTTAAATGTACAAAACAGGGAGAGTCCTGTTAATTAAGACTATAAAGTTGATTTTACAGGAGCCTCATAAGAAGACGTCGAAAACATTTAATTTCGCTTGCGACAATTGATGATTTCATGTTATAGTAACACGTGTTTTGCTTTGTCTATAAAAACGGTATTCATAATTGCATTCCGAGCTGGGCATCTTGGTTTTATACATTACATATGATATTCACATCAAAAATGTTTAACGTAATGACTAAATCGCACTCACACACAAACTTTCTCTCTCTCTCTCTCTCTCTCTCTCTCTCTCTCTCTCTCACACACACACACGCGCGCGCGCATGCACACACACACAACAACAACAACAACAACAACAACGACGACGACGACAACAACAACAACAACAAAACACTCTCACAAGCACTCACACAAGCACGCGCACAAACTCACCATTTTATGGTAAAACAATGGCATCGATTCAGTGAGCTAAAACGAACCTGGTACACCATGTGACTGGTTAATTCACGTGTTTGTATTTATATCATAGGAAAGCGACGATGAGACCAACGAGGCTGGTAAGTATTAAGTTCACTGAAGCAATTATATATGTTCGCACACATGTCTGGTGTCTGTATATTACACACAGACAAACACTATAAACACAACAACTTAAAGACTGTGTGAACAGAAATTGCAATTTCTTTAAATTTGAAATATGTTCGTTAGAACTCATGCACTGTGCTTGCTCAAGCGTGGCCAACAATATCCCCTTCCTGTGGTTGGCGTGTAAGCCAACTGCTGCAGTCGTCATTAATGGAAGTGCCGTTGAGCATGGCCTATGTTTTAAATTGGAAATCGGCGGTGTGACTTGCAGTTTTGGGCTTAATTAAGATTTTGAACAAAAAGGTTCATTTCAATTAGTCTTTAATGGAGAATAAGATCGCATTTGTGTTTACAAAACTATTGCTTTATTTTGTATTACACACTTCATTATTTTACTGAAATAATATGTAATCTTGACACTAAATTGTAATAATGTCTACTCTATTGGTAGTTGTGGTTTATAGGATATTTATGTGATAAGAACATTATGAAAACGCACGAAAGTGCGACAAAAACTTTTTTTCGGTGTGACCATGTCATTATGTCTGGTAAAATACATAAATACAACTCTTAATTTGCAGATGGCCGTGTCAAAAGACGTAAGTAACACATTCCAATACACTCTTTTTCTGCAAAAATAGCCACAAATGATACATTAATTATCGTTATTTGAAAGTTGATCGTTACGTTTTTAAAGAAATACTCTTTAAACGTAAAGCAAGATTGGCATTTCCTCTGCCCATAATTACCCGGTTTCGTAATTATTAGCAAGAAGTTGGTTGATAGGGGTGTATTGAACGTAATAATCTGGCGAATGCGTGCAAAGGGCAATTGGGGTTAGCGCTGACCGATTCCGTGATAGTGGCATCGTTCGAAATGTGAATGTTTTGTGTACTATGCAAACGTTTCGCGGGGCTCAACGTTGAACGTTTAATGTTGTAAACAAAGCTTCTAGCTTACTAAACGCACGCGACATTGATGGTGTCGTTTGCATCCATTTAAAATATCGATTACAGTACAGAGAATTTTATTACAAATGACAAAGAGACGCTTTGTAATTAATTGACTAATAAAGTTAATAATAGTGCATTAGTGATTTAGGCGATAACATAAGTCTGCAGAAATGTAAAGAAAATTTTTTTTTTTATTGAATTCAAAGTTATTATTTTCCTGTGCCATCTGATATATTGTTAACAATTATTAATTTCATATGCAATGTTACGTCATTTGGTTTTCTTCCGTGTGTCATGTCTGTCACAGACTTCGCGATCATGGCCTTCCACGGTCGTTGGGTCCTCTGGGTCTTTACCCTTCAATCTTTCCTCTTGTTTGTATATATTCTGACTTTCTCCTTTTTATGATATGTCCCATACATTGTATTTGTCTTGTTCTCATTTTGTTAATCATCTATTTTTGACTCGTTTGGTTTGTCGTGTGATTTAGTTAATATCCACGATTCGCATCCACATCGCACTACGGGTTCGATGTGACACTGTAGTACACGTCTCGTCACCTCCGTTGTTCACCGTGTGTTACAGATATCCTGGAAAAACCCGAACCCCGCAAAGGCTGCCTGAAAGTCTGTCGCCGAGGCTGCTGCTGCTATTCCTGGGGCTCAGTCCATTGCAGGCCCACCAAGACCGGGTGTATTTGCAAAGGGGGCAGACATGGCGGAGGTTGCCAGGTTGACGTGCCCCACAGATACCACGAGCACTGGTGTGTGGCGGAGAGCCACGTCGGCGCAATATGTCGCTGCAACCACAAGAGCAAGAAGAGACCCGTAGCCTGCAAGAGCGACCCGTAGATACCGCACTCGCCAGGCGGCGCCGGACGTTCGCGTCATTGCCACCACGGGCCGCCACCAGCGCGCAGTTTCTGCACATGGCAGTGTCGTTAACCTAATCAGTTGGGTTAGGTTTTAACCCGGGCTTCAATAGTTACCTTAAACTAGCTATGCAGTGTAGTTACCTTACTGAAAAGTCTATGGGTGATAATAAAACGACTACTGCCAATGATGCGTTTGTTGTGAGTTACCTATGAACGTGTAGATCTGCAGCAATTGCACGCGTTCGCACACGCGCATGCACATGATGCACATGTATACGCACACATACATACATATACAAGCACACGGTCTCACACTCACGTAAGTACACACGAATGGGCGCGCACCCGTACAACACGCAAACATACGGATCATATTAAACTTAGGGTTAATTCGTTTAATTCTTCGTGAAATATTTAAGGGCACCAAAAGGCAATTGTTTAGGTCTAAAAGCAACCGTTCGTGGATGTTCGTCATTACATAAGATACACATCGCTTACTACAGACAAAAATAAGACTCACACACATACACACATACACACACACACACACACACACACACATACACACACACACACACACAACCTCTCTCTCTCTCTCTCTCTCTCTCTCTCTCTCTCTCTATCTCACCCTCTCTTTCATTCTCTCTCTCTCTCTCTCTCTCTCATTCTCTTTCTTATTCTCACTCTCACTCTCACTCTCACCATCACAAACAAACATACATACACAGACGCTCGCACGCACGCATACACACACGCACGCACGCACACTCTCCCTCCCTCCCTTCTTCCCTCCCTCCCTCCCGCCATCCCTTCTTCCCTCCCTCCATCCCGCCATCCCTTCTTCCCTCCCTCCCTCCCGCCATCCCTTCTTCCCTCCCTCCCTCCCGCCATCCCTTCTTCCCTCCCTCCCTCCCGCCATCCCTTCTTCCCTCCCTCCATCCCGCCATCCCTTCTTCCCTCCCTCCCTCCCGCCATCCCTTTTTCCCTCCCTCCATCCCTCTCTCCCCACTCTCCTTCTATCACCCCCTCTTTCGCTCCCCTCGATAAAGGGAAGTCCGATCTTGTGCCCGCCGAACTTGCTAAAATATAACGGAAGAAGCTATTGGTGACGTTATAGCGCTGATCAAAATGCAGTGAACCATCTAAAATAGAACAAGAAGCTAACGTAAACGAGTAGGAAAACAGTTGATCATGTTTCTATCAAATAACTGGCAGTAAGTAGTACGGTGTCTTGAGTATCAGCAACCTCGACCAATTGTGGTCTTATATACGTTTGTGGTGGCGACTAGAGTCACGTGACTGTGCCGAAAATGAAAAAGAAACGCCCACGTGAAAGAAAAAACAGCCAATGAAAAGTCGGGAAAGTTTTGTAGAGAATGATTTCGCCATACGCTAAATACCGTATGACTTTGATATATTGTTGCAAGAATGTTTAGTGTACTGTATTGCAGTTCACCACATATCCGCTAGGGACGCTGCGTGACCTTTGTCCTTGCCATTTGGCCTTAACCTAGTTATGAGGTCATTACTCCCTCCTCCCTTCCACCCGATCCAAATGACCCAGCATATCACCAAAACACCCTACTATGCTACTTTGCTCGAGTTAACTAATGGAACAGCCGAGATCACTTGTTCATGTGGCCGTTCTTGCCCTAGATTGGCAAGGTGAATCTTCAAGGCCGTTACTCGCGGTTTTGGAGAGGATTCATTCGAGTAACTGATGTCATTAGCAGTGAAGTCAAGAGGGGACGTTGACCCCATACTGCAGAAGACACGAGTGAAGCTGTACAAGGAACACTACTTTAAATAATATGCATTGATTATAAAAATTATCTGCTAATAGTAATCTGTAGATTACGTTTAAAAAATAAGAAGATCGCATTTACACATTTATTAATTGATTATATTGATTTATCGAATTTACCTACGGGGTTTATGTCCGTGATCATGATCGTCGCTCTCCGGTTTGTGTACGCGCGTAGGATGCGCGCGCATAGTAAATTATCACCAACCGGATATTACGTTTAAGTTACGCGCGTAAGCCGAGTGAGCGATTCGACGTCGGCCTCGCGTGTCGTGGCCCCACTCCAGGACATTGTCACCAGGACTTCGTGACAGCGTCTGCTCAGTCAGACGGCGTCTCTCGTGCCTGGGAGCGACGACTGACACGCCTCATGGACGAGTCACTGATGTCGCACGTTGTCGTCACACTTTTTGGTGTGTCCAGGCATTTAATAAACATAATATTGACGACTGTCATAACAATGTCACATTGTAGTTAGAGTATAGCACAATACCGGTAATTTGCTTTACAGCACGGTTAGTACATCGAATTTAAAACGTTGAATGACAGTAGGCGTTGTCAGTGCGTCAGCGGTAGGTATACGTCATCAGCTAACATAACAAAAGGAGAAAAAAAGGACACTTTCAGCACGCAGGTAGACACAATTACTCACATGCGTATTGATGTGGTACGCGCATACACATGCATGCCTACACACACACACATATATACATACACACACGCACGCACGCACGCACGCACGCACGCACGCACACACACACACACACACACACACACACACACAGACACACATGACCCGTTTCCTGTGAGGCTGTCTCAAGCATAACACACAATACGTTTGCATATACTATATATTTCCACCAGCCTTAATGTTTGTCAATAGTCGCTGGGTAGACAGCCAAGAGAACTTGTGCTATTATTTTGATGTCGCCCCTTTCATTGTCAGCTACAATACACCTCAACGTGAAGAAGACAAACCACGTGATGATGATCTTTCGCTCGCTAATGAAATTAACATAAATCTTTACAGGTATTAGACGCAAGTATTAGTGTAAAACCGAATGCGTCATTGCAATTCGTAGCAAATTAGAGTACTAACTCATATTTACTAATATATAAGAGCAATCAGTTACAACGTCCTTACAACGCAACTGTCACTTTTTTGCCACCCGAATTTGTTTTGTACCAGTAGCAGGGGCTAGTTCGTGTAATGCTCTCCGTCATGTTTGTGCGATCGTCATGGACAGTAAATTAAGTAGATTACTGTCACCTTTGTATACACGCCGCCGACATGGCGGAGTAAGATGGTGTTTTATGTACGGCGAGAGCAAATTGCTTAGCACTGATTATACACTGGTTGGAAATTCCGTGAGTCAGTCACATCATTCATGAAAATTGTCTGTCTCATTTGCGCGTTCATACATTTCTGAAGCATGTAGGTGTTCCAACAAAAAGAGTATTTATGGCGTTTTTCTTGTTGGTGTTTTGTTGCCGATTCTAACGAAGCGATCTCTCTCGCTGTATTGTGATAACGGATGCGTTAAAACACGCCACTGCGACGTTTCTCTGTGTATCGAATTATTATTTTCTGTGTTTCATGAAGAAAGAGTACGCAAGGAATTTTCAGTTGCTCAGTTGTTGCCGATTTCACGCTGTTGTCTTATGACAACAGATGAGTTACTGTTCTTTTTCTGTGTCACTCCGTATTACACACGAAATAAGATGTTGTGGCAGAGCCAGATTCAATACGGTCCACAATAGATTTCACATAGACAACCGTTATAAACAATATATACATCTTAACAACACGTTAGCAGCGAGTACTGGGCCCAATTTCATGGAGCCTACCTAAGACATCATTGCGAAAGAAACTCAATATTGGAAATGGCTTTGATTGATAAAGGACCCTTGCAAATATAAAGACATTATATAAGGCATTATGTCAATGGACGCTATTGCTGAAGGCTTATATGTGCATTTATGTCTACATCCACATCCACATCCATTTCCAAACCTACATCCACATCCACATCCATATGCACATCTACACGTACATCAACATCTACTATACATCTACAAATCTATCAATATATATATATATAAATATATATATATATAATTATATATATATATATATATATATATATATATATATATATATATATATATATATATATATATATATTTATATATATATATATATTGATTTACCTAATTGTGTTTTGGCTTAATCATAACAAATAACAGAACCACTTCACTGCAGTCCTACACGGCAACATGACATGCATCTTTAACGCCACATGTTTCTTTTGATCTGTGTGATGTTTTTATTAGACACACTACAACACAACATGCAGAGGTTCATTAGTAGAGGCACGATGTTTATGAAAATAGGAACACAATCTAGCCAGGCACTGTCTTTCGGGCGTTTTGTTTTTATCAAAAAAGTATTTGTTTGTATATTTTTCCTATGCTAAACTTGCAGTCCCAAAACAACTGGCAGCTAAGTTACATCAACATTTGTTTAAAATATAGTCATACTTTGTTGTTGTTATCGTGTCGTTAGATAACAAGTTGTGCACCAAGCCGATAGCGTGCTATTTAGCATGACATTGTTCATGTTTTATACTTAACTTTATGTTTAAACTCGCCTCGCACTGGAGCCATTAAAGAGGCCAGGGGGCACCTGGGACTATTCTTTGGAATGTACCAACACATTAAAGTATCTTGACTTTGTTATGTGCATTTGACGTCCATAGCGTGTGGTGCCATAACAAATCCGACATCAGACAATATGTTTTTGTCGTGTGCTAAATAATTACGTCACAAGAAAAACACGCATGCATGCGTACACGCACAGCCGCAAACATGCAGTCTCACGTAGAACAGCAGGCAAGCATATACAACACCGACACAAACACATACATAACATTCCACACAGTATCTTCCACAAATAATAATATACAGGAACCCTCGTACGTTTACATGCACTCAAAACAGAAGCATATACAAACACGCACATATAAAAAAAACATACACATACGCACGCACGCACGCACACACACACACACCACACCAAGCGCACGCGCACGCGCACGCGCACGCGCACGCGCACGCGCACGCACACACACACACACACACACACACACACACACACACACACATACACGTCCGCGCGCACTTCCACACACTGGAATACATGTAAGTTACCGTGGGGTATTTTGTTTTTAGTTGGTGCCATATGAAAGAAGTGTCAACTTCACGCCTTTGTCACATCAACAACGCGAGCGTTAAACAACGTGAGTGTTCGTACAACGACGACAAATTCCCTGCTGCTTCGTTTTACGCGAACGTATAAGACACACTGCTGCTTCACAGGCATTCGGTCGGAATATCGTCACTGTGGTGTTGCAACGTGAAAAATAAGTGATCCATGCCCGCGTTCATGTCCGCGTCCGCGTCCACGTCAATCTTCTTGCATTATTTTGTTCCCGTTCCCGTTCCCGTTCCCGTTCCCGTTCCCGTTCCCGTTCCCGTTCCCGTTCCCGTTCCCGTTCCCGTTCCCGTTCCCGTTCCCGTTCCCGTTCCCGTTCCCGTTCCCGTTCCCGTTCCCGTTCCCGTTCCCGTTCCCGTTCCCGTTCCCGTTCCCGTTCCCGTTCCCGTTCCCGTTCCCGTTCCCGTTCCCGTTCCCGTTCCCGTTCCCGTTCCCGTTCCCGTTCCCGTTCCCGTTCCCGTTCCCGTTCCCGTTCCCGTTCCCGTTCCCGTTCCCGTTCCCGTTCCCGTTCCCGTTCCCGTTCCCGTTCCCGTTCCCGTTCCCGTTCCCGTTCCCGTTCCCGTTCCCGTTCCCTGTCATCTTCCCATTCCCCACCCCGTTCCCGCTCCATTCATACGCACGTACGTACGTACGTACGTACGTACGTAATACATATATACATACATACATACGTACATACATACATACATAAATACGTACGTACGTACGTACATGCATACATACATACATACGTACGTACGTACGTACGTACGTACGTACGTACGTACGTACGTACGTACGTACGTACCTACATAATCCTTTTCTCCAACTAAAACACATTGCACACTGATGCTATTTGGCTCTTGTGCGCGGTATTATGCATGATTTAATGTATACTATGTAATATGATTGCTGAACATCTTACTTGTTAAATAGTAATAACGAAATAATATAAGTGATATATGAACATGTGTGTGCCGAATATACAACTACGTTTGTTTTCTACCTGTAAACAATACACTGAATTGGCAAAACGCTCATTTTGGTGGAATATGTGACAAAGAAGACAACTACTGACAATTGGACAATGGAACGTCAGGACTCTCCTCGACCGAGAAGGAGCTAACCGACCAGAAAGACGTACGGCACTAGTAGCAATGGAACTTGCCAAATACAACATCGACATCGCCGCCCTATGTGAAACAAGGTTCTCAGAGTCTGGTAGTCTCGACGACTTGGAATACTCTTTCTTCTGGAGTGGTAAACCCGAAGGAGAAAGAAGGGAGGCCGGAGTGGGCTTTGCTATCAAAAAGGATATCATCACAAAGCTGACAGAAATGCCACGGCCAGTAAGTGACAGAATCATGACGATGAGACTACCTCTGAGCAAGGACAACTTTGCTACAATTATCAACGTGTATGCTCCGACAATGACAAACCCAGACGAAAACAAGGAGGCCTTCTACAACCAGCTCACAAGTGTGCTCAGGGGCATCCCTCATACCGATAAGCTACTGCTGATAGGAGACTTCAATGCGAGGATAGGAAGAGACAATGACAAGTGGCCCTTGGTCATGGGCAAACATGGGATTGGGAAATGCAACTCCAATGGCGAACTTCTACTGGCTCTGTGCTCTGAGTTCGAACTGATAGTGACGAACACCATGTTCAAGCAGAAGGATGAACGCAAGACCACCTGGATGCATCCTCGTTCCAAACACTGGCATATGATCGACTTCATCATCACGAGGTGTCGGGATAAGATGGACATCCACAGCACCCGAGCCATGCGTGGAGCAAACTGCTGGACCGATCACCAGATGCTGAGATCAAAAGTGGCTTTCAGAATACGACAAAAGCACAACAGGCAAGGGACAAATAAGCCGACCAAGCTCAACACTGCAAAACTAAGTACCATCAGCCATAGGGAGAGTTTTGAGCAGGAGATGGACAGTGCTCTCGCCCATTGGGAGGAGAAGGAAAACTCAACACCAGACGAGGAATGGGCAGCTCTGCAGCAGGTTGTGTACAACACAGCCAAGACATATCTTGGCAAGCCGGACAGAAAACACCAGGACTGGTTCGACCCCAACGACCAGGAGCTACAGACTCTTATGAGCAGAAGAGATCAAGCCCACCAGAGAGTGTTGCAAACCAGGAGTACTAGATCCACCACTGCAGCATACAAAGATGCCTGCAGACTGCTACAAAAACACACCCGTGCACTGAAGTCGGACTGGTGGGAAAGGAAAGCAGTGGAGCTGCAGAGAGCTGCCGACAGTAACAACATGAAGGGCTTCTACAATGGACTGAAGGAAGTGTGGGGACCCAAAAAGAAGGGACCTGTTCAACTAAAATCAACAGACGGAATGGAAACCTTCTCTGACAGCAAGAGAGTTGTGGCAAGATGGAGTGAACACTTCCAGAAGCTACTCAACGTCCCTGGCGACATAGATCACGAAGCTCTGGACAACATCCCGCAGCGCATTACCAAGACAAGCCTTGATGAGATTCCAACTATGGATGAGATGGCTAGAGCAATCGCCAGCCTGAAAGATGGCAAAGCACCTGGAGGAGATGGAATTCCTGCAGAAGTATGGAAGCATGGAGGAGACAATCTGTTCAGCAGACTGCACCAACTAATCACCAATGCCTGGGAGATGGGTTCTGTACCACAAGCATGGAAGGATGCAAGCATTATAACCATCTACAAGAAAGGTGATCGAACAGACTGTGGGAACTATAGAGGAATCTCTCTTCTTTCCATAGCAGGCAAGATCTTCGCCAGGATCCTCCTCAACAGACTATCTACCCACCTAACACCAGAGGTAGTTCCGGAGACACAATGTGGCTTCAGAGGTAACCGGAGCACCGTGGATATGATATTTTGTCTCCGACAACTACAAGAAAAGTGCATTGAGCAGGACCGACCACTGTACATGGTATTTGTCGACTTCAGTAAGGCGTTCGATACAGTTGGGAGGACCGGACTATGGCAGCTACTGAAGAAGTATGGCTGCCCAGAGAAGTTCACAACAATGATCGAGGCACTACATACCGGAATGATGGCGACTGTTAATGTTGGAGGGGAAGTCTCGGAATCGTTCAGGGTCACAAATGGGGTCAAGCAAGGCTGTGTACTGGCGCCCACGCTCTTTTCCATCTTCCTATCAGCAATGCTCGACAATGCTTTCCGAGACATGGGGGATGGCATCTACATACAGTCCAGACAGAGCGCTGACCTATTCAATGTCGCACACTTCAGAGCGAAGACCAAGACTACACGGATACTGATGAGGGAGCTGCTATTCGCAGATGACAGTGCACTGGTTGCACACTCTGCTGAAGAGATCCAGAAAATAGTGGATGCTTTTTCCAATGCGTCAAAGAAGTTCGGCCTGAAGATTAACATCAAGAAGACCGAGGTGCTGTACCAACCCAACTCTACAAGAACCCGAGAGGAGGATATCATGGTTGATGGAAACAAGCTGAACTCTGTTATGGAATTCACCTACCTCGGAAGCACTATATCAAGTGACGGATGCATTGACGATGAAATACAGAGGAGGATGGCCAAGGCTAGTGCATCTTTCGGCCGACTACGCCAGAGACTCTGGAACAACCACCATGTGTCCATGCGGGTTAAAGGCAAGATATACCGTGCAATTGTGCTGTCCACCCTCCTATACGGAGCCGAGGCCTGGACAGTGTACAGACGACAGGTGAAAAAGTTGCATGCCTTCATGATGCGACATCTGCGTTCGATCATGAGGATAACCTGGATGGACAAAGTGACAAACAAGGAAATACTCGAACGGACAGGGCTGCCATCTATGGAAGATCTTCTGATCAGAAAGAATCTCCGGTGGACTGGACACCTCATGAGGATGTCATCAGACAGGCTACCGAAGCAGGTTCTCTACTCCCAACTGTGTTCTGGTCACAGAAAGAGAGGGCGCCCTCGTCTCCGGTTCAAAGATACCATCAAGAGAAACCTGAAGCTGAGAGACATAAAGATCGACTCCTGGACATCACTCTCACAGCAGAGAGACACATGGAGAGCAAGAGTCAAGTGATGGAAGCAGTCTTTGTCGCTTCGCGACCGACAGCATGATGAATGTCGCACAACGCATAAATAACCCACACCGAGGTACAAGCAACATGTTAATGGTGATACCTCAGGTGCTAAGCGGAATCATTACGGGTACAGTTTACAAGTTTCCATTCCATGTCTCCATGATCACAGGAACAATACATCCAACCTAACAATCGGATGAAGAAAGTATGCTGCGAACAGATAACTATATTTCTATCACGATAACAGAAAACAGAAATTCAGTTACAGTCCTTAGTAGACACCGCCTTAATGTCAAGTTCTGCTCTACTCGTCCGGCGTAGTGGCGACACTTGACGGACATGTAGCGAACCACGTGCGCCATCTGTTACGTACGCCATCCACGTGCGCCATCTCTACCAACCTGTCTCAGTGCCAACAGGCAGTACTCATCAAAGATGCGTATCTGCAGTACGCACCGGAAGCACTCTCTATTCCGCCCAAGTGCCAATAGTTTTCGAACGAGCCGAATACTTGTGCGTCCTTTGTTTCCTTAGCTCTTCCATCCCCAAGGCATCAAGCCCAACCGAGCCCACCTTATATACATATCTGTCCGTGGTTGCATCATTGGCACACGTACACGCACGCGCACGCGCGTACACGCACGCACATGCACCCACCAATCCACCCCACCCACCCACCCACCCGCACGCACACACGCACGCACCCCCACATACACGCACATACACACGCACACACCCACACGCGCAACCACCACCCCCCACATACACACACGCACACACACGCATGCACACACACACACACACAAACACACACACACACACACACACACACACACACACACACACACACACACACACGCTCACAACCTCCACCCCCATATACACACGCACGCACGCACGCACGCACCCACACACACGCACGCATACACACATTAATGTGAGCTGCTTACATTTCGGTTTAAACAAGAACTTAACTTTCCACATTTCGCCATTAAGCCAGGTAAACAAACACGTTGCAGCGTAGCACTCGTTTACTCGCTGTCCAAGTAACGTCGGTGTAATAAAACGTGTGGCTCCTGTCTACAGTTGATGCTGATGATAAACGTCAAGGCTGCGGAACTCAGTACAGTCACTGACACTGTCTGGTGTCAGCCAGGCTGTGCAGTCGTGTTATTAACTACCCTCTCACAGACTCTCTGTAGTGGTCAAGGCGCATCTATCCAACATTCACAATTTACAGGTATGTATCTTTTCATATAGTTTGAGGAAACTGGAGCAAAACAGATTGGACCAAGGTTTGACACCTCATCACAGGATTGGAAACCGGATTAACGGATTCGAAAGCGCAAAACCCTAACCACGGAACATGGGCCACTGGGCTATTAGTGCATCTACAATTACTCGTACTACACCACTTATAATGTCTATGTTGAGTTTAGATAAGGTTTTCTATCGCGTTACTGTGGGTTCTATTGTTAGCCAAGAAGCACAGAACTACATCAGTGGTTTAGAAAGTCAATCTTATTAACAATGTCAAAATATCCAATGTCTGCTGCTATATCTCATGTGACAACACATGATCATGATACGTAGCCAAATTAATCCCTGTTATAAGCAATGCTAAACATTTCCTTTGCAGCTATACATCACGTAACTCTGACGTCACTTTGTGAACACCCAGAGGGGGTGGGGTGGGGGTGGGGGTGGAGAGAGCGAGAGAGGGGGGGGGGGGGGTGGAGAGAGCGAGGGGGGGGGGGGGTGGAGAGAGCAAGAGGGGGGGGGGGCGGGGAGAGAGGAGAAGATACTCAGTTGGCTACTGTCGGTGATGGCCCTTTAATATAAAGGTAATGAGCGGTGATTTAGTAAAGAAGAGCTTTTTGAAAGTGAAAGTAATATTAGTGTGATCAGACAGTGTCCTATGTCTACCTCTCTTCCGGTCGGACACATGCTGCAGGATTAAGTTCCTGGCACGGTCGGCAATAGGGGTCGAAATGAAGGCGCCTGCAGACACCATGCATCTACTAGAAAATTCGTACTTGATCGCACATGTTAAGAAAACGTTGTTATTACAGCAACGTTTGTAATCGGTCAGTATGACGGATCGTATGTGTAGTGATGCACCTGATAATATGTTATGTTACAGGTTTACTGTAGGCATAATCCTATATTTTAATCATTTTATTTTATTTTGTAGACACAAAACTGCGTGCAATCAAACGTGGGTGTATGTATTTGTGTAGATTTATATAATGTGTGCACATAATTCTATACTGCCTGTGTTTTGATGACAAGACATTCGTGAATAAAAAAGATGTAATCAATAAAAATATATTATCGCAATGTTAGTAGTTGGGTCGGGTCGGTAGGCCGAAGAAGGGAGCAAGGTCAAAGGTCAAGGTCATATGTCAAGATCAAAGGTCAAACAGCGCATACTGACTGAGAGGTGGCGACTTGCTGAACAACGTACATTACGGCCTCTGCCTCCATCAACAAAACATATTGTAACTGACATACATTTCGTACCATAATGTTAATAAATGAGTATGCTTAGTTAAAATAATTTCTGATTATAATAAATATTATTGTATCAATCTTCCCACGTCCTAAATGTTGAACTGTGCAATCTAGACATTTCTAATATTCACTAGTTTGCTTTGAGTGAGCCATGGTAATAAGCTACTATTGTGCATTCGCTCGACTTGGGAGCTGCATACTGGGCGTTGCAATATGTTAACACAAACATTAATGTTCTTCCGCTTGCGATTCGGCCGATCACTGCAGGACAGCGATAGACTTGGCTGAGTAATCGTTCGTTTAGCGAACGCCACTCGTGGCAGCTTGACAGTCCACGATGTCACAGTCATTTATAGCACCTAATGGCAGAAAGTGAAAGTAATTGTCATTTTAGTTGTTTAGACCGCATACAATTTTAGGTCATTTTAGCTGCACGTATTAGTATAAGTATCAAGGGAAATATTTGTTGTTTATTAACTTGCTGGTGTGTATTTGTTATCTGTCTTGTGTGTACGATTGTTTGTGAGTGCTCGCGCGTGTGTGCGTGCGTGCGTGCGTACGTGCGTGTGTGTGCGTGTGCGTGTGCGTGGTTTACGTATTTAGCATACTGCAAGTAACTACTGGTGATACCTACATGTACGACATTCCGTCATCGGCTGGAGCTTCATTTGCTGTCTTTCTGTGAGTATCTGACAAACAGTGTCAGAATATTTAATATTTAAGGTTTATATAAACGTAAGCCCAAGTAAATAAGTCATTATTCATTATTTAAAAGGAAATATGCGATCGTAATAAAATATCAATATTTGAAGAATACTGGAAAGTAGACGCGCACAGAATAATTTATTCGACCACAAATGCATATTATAATTATACAATAATTACATGTAATGAAATCAATAGTCGGGAAGATTGTTAGTTTGTGTCATGTAATTTTACATGCCACTAACACGGGAGCAATTATGTTGTGTACGTATACCCTGTATACATTACTACAACGTGTATTACAACGTATTAAATAACGATTGTATTAAATATAATTTGGTCAGTACTAAAATAATGATTTCGTCACTAATAGATGTTTAGCTACGATATTTCAGTTTTGGTTCACGCCGTTGCACTGTTTGGCCTGTAAAAAATAAATACAAGTCATGAAAGCCACCAGGTGAAGTGTTAGTGAGTTATCCGATAGATGGCGACACTGAGCATTACCTTGGGTGGTGGCTATTTCTGTGACGCAGTAGACAAACTCGTCGAGATTCAGGCAGCTTCCTTTCGCGCAGTAATTCTTTACGATGCGTTTGAGGTCTTGGGTGCCAAGTGCGTGACCTGAACGATGTGACGATTAACATAACGGACTTAATATGTTCAAAGCAACATTATTTTAAAACTAAGGTAAACAATATAACTCAGCGTATGTAGGTGTGCTTAAGAGCGAAAGAACGTGCGTTCCCTTCCGTTAGTGTCCGCATGTTCTGTGTGCGTGCGCGCGCGTGTGTGTTCGTATTGGTGTGTTTTATTTTTAAATTCACCTAAACGTATTGCTGATAACGACACGCGTGTGCGTTGTGCGAATTGATGTCGTAATAAATGTAAATCCCGAATTATCCGGGAAACTGTTTCATGCGTCTGTTTTTTATGTAGCGATAGACCTGTTCGACCTGAATAAACATGCGTTTATCTACATAGCGAGGAAACTTAATTTAACCAAACAGTAGCAAGAATAACGCGACGACCGCGGTCTTAGTGTGGAACAGGCATGATACAATTACATTTAATAAATCTGTAATCCATCCACAATGCACACAGACATGTTTTCAATATATTTCAATACATCTACACATTAAGCGAAATTATCCCCACATTTCCATGTTTGCATATGCGTAGCCGGGAAAATTGACTGTCTTTAAACATATCAATTGTACGACATAGACTAGTCTAAATTTGGTCGACTAAACCGTTTCACTGCGTGACCATGTCGTATTCCCCTAAAATAATACTATTTAACCGTCTTGGAAGCAATCTACTGTCACATGGACAACTCACCCACTGACTCGAAGGCAGCGGGTAGTTCTTTCACATTCATGTCGCCGGAATCATTGTGATCGTATTCGGTGAAGACACTCTTCGGAAAGACAATAATAGCCAGCATCAATTTGACAAATACACTTGATTTTAATATGCATGCATACAGACGCATACGCACACGTACATGCATAAACCACACACTCACACAATTATATATATATATATATATATATATGTATATATATATATACACACACCACACATGCGCAGTCTTGCACAAAAAAAACACACACACACACACACACACACACACACACACACACACACACACACACACACACACACACACACACACACACACACACTCTTTAAAATGGAAACAATCTCTTAGTTCTCACAGGTTCAATTCAATGATTTGGGCATGCATTCTGCACATACATCACAAACGAGTGAGCACAGTTTCAATACAATATCTTAGAACTTAGTCTTAGAACACTACCTGCAATTCCTTGACTCGCTTCCACACCCGTTTGCAGTCCGCTTGATCCAATATCGCCCGTCCGGAACCCTGCTGCGGTTAGCTAAGGAAGTCAAGTTGTCAAGATAGGAGCAGTCAACTTCAAGAATACAGAAGATTTCTTCATCGCTTCTTCCCTTTAGGTTAACGAGGACTGCACTTTTGTTTACATATGATCGTATCATGCATATCGTGTGCGATAAATTGTACTTTTACCCTCAGAACCAATCTTCACTCCGTTACCTCCAATATGCTAAGACGCCAACAGTCTCGTGGCTCTAGCCTAACGACTTCGATTTCAACTAACTGGCTTATCAATGTTAACCTCAGATTACTAATTTGCTGCACTACTATAATTGTGGTATAATTGGTACCAGGTCTATGCAACCTCTGCAAAGTACACCACAAAGCTGCTATATTGCTGAAAATACCCTTAGATCGGAAGCTGTTTCAAATAGCTCGCTATACCAGTGCCACGCAGTTGAACATATGGGGTATTGTATGGGCTATTGCTCCTAAGTGCAGGTGCCTATTCACTTCTTTCTATCCCAAACCGCAAACCCCATCGATGGGTGTAAAGGATACAACGATGTATTCAATGAGGGCTCGGCATGTCTCCTCACTGATTGCGCTGTCGTTACCTGAAAACACATTCGTTAAATAATTCGCACTGGCACACAAGCACGCCCACATCTACAAACAATTTGTACACGTAACGGGACGACGCCTGTAGTTGTTGTTAATTGCCGTAGGCCATTGAAGAGCGGCTTAGAGCATTATAAACTAACAATACAAAAACTCTGTAAGATGAATGGAATCTGTGGAAATACCACAACATCAACAATATAATACGAGGAATGTGCCGAAAGGAATGCGAATGAAAACGCGGAGACCGTCTTAAACACCTTACAGCGAACACAATATAAGGAGAATCTTTGTAAATGTGTGAGACACTGTAGGGACTGATTCAGTGTATCAGGACGGGATGATAGCGGAGTGTGATGATGGCTGCCTTGTGTGACGTCATTAGCCCAAGGAACTGGATGGCTGTAGAGCGAATACCTCGCACGATGCCTGCATTCAGAATGTCAGCCAGTTCTTTCGCATCAACGGTCTCTTCCTCTCCAGAGTGTTTCTCGAAGAGTATGTCAAACCTCCTGGTTTTCTTCTTTGGAGGACCCTACAATGACATACATTTTTAGTTGTATTTGCAAACTTGAATATTAATTTTATTTTCTGTCAAAATATCTCCGCGCCTAATCTTACTGAAATTCTAAATTTATTAACGATTTTAACCTACACATTAATTGCACGAATGTATACAAATAAGCCTTGTGCATATCATGTATTTTTGTGTTTTATATACATAATATATATATATATACATATATATATATATATATATATATATATATATATATATATATATATATATATATATATATATATATATATAATTTGTAATAAGTTCTAGAATTGGATTGGGTCCCTTCTTTCCAACGCATCCGCGGCAATGCGTTGTCACAGACCATGCGAAGGGGCTGTTTACGCAATACTAAGCTTATCGTTCGACATTGCACTACTATAAGCATTTCAAAACCCAAGAGATGAACGTTGACGAGGTTGTTAGTAATAACCATATATGTCTCTATCAATAAGCATTTGTGGACTCACGTCAATTGACTTTGTGGCGTCACCTTCGTATCTACAAGGAGAAAGCGAGTTTCAAACGGTACGTTCACAATTCGTTTATACATGCTTTTAACCAGTGCTTCGTGTTGATTTTGTCTTGATGCCTCGCAACTCTGGCTCCACAATAACGCTGGCATTTTACAAGCGCAATTTGTTATAGCAATTACAGTTTTATTATTTTCTGTCGACTTATTTGCTGGTGTGAAGTTTGACAACTATCTGATTACGTTTTACAAAACAAAGCTTGTTACAATTGCAGACGTAACATCTTGAAGGTGTCTTTAGTAAACAAATCCCGTCATATCAAACGAACTAAGAACAACACGTTCAATGACCGGACACTTTGTTAATATACAATCGTAACCTATTATAACAGTTCGTTTCTTATTTAAATGATGTATGCTCCAACTAAGTATATTAACGTATTAGTCGAGTTGCCACCCTATTATGTACTATAGGGAACCTGGAAATTGTTGATCGTGTAAGTTTTTTTTGTGCTGAATCATATAGATTATGTGTCCCTGAACTCAAATCCGTGGGATGGCAATGCGCCATCCTTGGGCAACTCGTGGGAACCAGGAAAATCCAAGATGGCTACCGTGATCCTGGTAAATTACACAATTATTTTACGTACACGCATGCTTTGGCGTTTGAAAAATTCACGGCAGCCATCTTTGATTTTCCTGGTTCCCACGAGTTGCCCAAGGATGGCGCATTGCCATCCCACAGATTTAAGTTTAGGGACACATAATCTATATGATTCAGCAAATAAACCTTACACGACCAACCATTTCCAGGTTCACAAAATGGCAACTCGACTAAAGTGACTGTAGTGCCTCACCTAGATTGCATTGGTCCATCTGCGGCTACACGCAGCATAAATTCCGCCCTCGAGCCTTCGTTGAACGTGGAGGGAATGACACAGTAGGTGCCCGGATGTAGTTCGAAACGTTGCGACATTTCTCGCAGGTACTGGTAGTCATAGGTTGTGTAATATTCCTGCAGCTTCTCACTGTCGGCCCGCGGGTTATTTGCATCATCCATGTCAAATTCGCCTTTGACCTTCCAGAAAAGAAACCTTGGAGACATGAACATTAATGCTGAGAGAATAGTCTTTATGCGGACAAACAACATATATACACAATACTAGGTTCTTTGTTTTATATAATTATGTAGAAATGTTATACTTACTATATCAAAATAATGGTTAATATATACATAATATTATGTACGAATTCTACTACGTTGAACAATCTGGTTGTAGGTACATTTCCGAAAGAACACGCATAAACCGTTATCGAAACACATTTCTTCCAACTTCTATTAGGCTACTAAATGCGAAATCGGGGAGGGGAAAATGATCGGGGAGGATGGGGGATATAAAGTGGCGCACTACTTTCCTACAACTTTGCATTGTCACTACTAATGCTGTTGTGTTATGTTGTGTTATGTGAATATTTACCACAACAATGTCCTCTTTGGGGGGACTATTAAAGCTTATTGTATTGTATTGTATTGTATTGTATTGTATTGTATTGTATTGTATTGTATTGTATTGTATTGTATTGTATTGTATTGTATTGTATTGTATTGTATTGTATTGTATTGTATTGTATTGTATTGTATTGTATTGTATTGTATAATAATGTGTGTGCGTGTATGTATGCCCGTATGATATCGTGCGTGCGTGCGTGTGTGTGTGTATGCGTGCGTGCGTGCGTGCGTGGACAACGGCAGATCCACGAACACAATTAGTCTAGTCGGTAAAGGGGGGTACCGTGCACCCCGTGAAATATACTTTTAATTGGTATCACTAGATCGGAAAAAATACGTAGAAAACGGTTTGCTATGTTAGCAAGTCAGCAACATGTCCCACGTATCGTTTTTATGCAAATTAGTCCCGCCATTATTGAAAAATCATTTTTTTTACTGTATCTCAGCCTGTATTGCAGATAACTGACAAAATAAGATGTATAGACCCATGTTATGAGGGTAAGAGACCATAATAAAGTCATTGTTGACATGATCTCATGTGTCTTTGACAGTTTAATATGCAAATTAGTGCTGCCATTATCGAAAAATAAATGTTTAACCATATCTCGGCCAATATTGCACATAACAGCACTAACAAGGTATCCAGACCCATGTTTTCATGGTCAACAATCATTATAGGAATATTCTTGAATTAACTACGTGTGTTCCTGGCAAGCTATGCAAATAATAAAGTGCCAGCATTATCGGAAATGTAACATTTACGCTGTATCTCAGCCAATATTGCCAGTAAGTTGAGAGTTTTTTTTTAGGGTATTTACTTACAAAATCGTGTTCTTTTTATGACCAAAGGTTGACATGGGGATCAATTCAAGGTATTGTTAATAAAGACATTCCACTAAGTTCATTTACCAACTCGTTTACTGATCCAGGTAAACAACCAGCCAGAAAGATCTTTTTTTAGGTGCCGCGCCTCAACTTCCCATAGGCGTCATACGCTTTAACTGAAATAGTCAAAGTCAAACTCGTCCTTCCTCGTTTTCCTCCTCCTCCTCTTCCTCCTCTTCACGATCACTAGTGTCCAAGAGATCAACCAGTGAGTTTGGTTACGCAGCATCGCAAGACCACACCGGTTGCAAAGCTCCGTCCTCAGTCAGCTGAGATACAGCGTAAATGTTACATATCCTATAATGCTGGCACTTTATAATTTGGATAGCTTGCCAGGAGCACACGTAGTTAATTCAAGAATGTTCCTTTAATGATTTTTGACCCTGAAAACATGGGTCTGGACACCTTGTTAGTGCTGTTATGTGCAACATTGGCCGAGACATGGTGAAAAATTGATTTTTCGATAATGGCGGCACTAATTTGCATATTAAACTGTCAAAGACACATGAGATCATGTCAACAATGACATTATTATGGTCTCTTACCCTCATAACATTGGTCTAAACATCTTATTTTGTCGGTTATCTTCGATACTGGCTGAGATACAGAAAAAAAATAGATTTTTCAATAATGGCGGGACTAATTTGCATAAAAACGATACGTGGGACATTTTGCTGAATTGTTAACATAGCAAACCGTTTTCTACTTTTTTTTTCCGATCTAGTGATACCAATTAAAAGTCTATTTCACGGGGTGCACGGTACCCCCATTTTCCGACTAGACTAAATTGTTCACAGCTTCACGCCCGTAAAAATGCAAAAGCGAATTAAATATACTGCTTAGAATGCGGGAACATATGACATCAATGGACATTTTCGGTTAACTAAGCTCGCCTCGGCATTAAAGTTTTTTTTCAAACTGGATTATTTGTTTACCATTTGAACGTGTTGCGCGCTGGAAACATTCAAATAACGAACATTATTACGGACTAAACACTGTAACTAAACCCAATTCTCGGTATTATTTATTCTCTGTAATTTTGAATTAACTTCCCATTACAATTAAATCTTTTGAAACTATAGACACATTTCATACAAAACTCAAAACATATGTATTAAATAGCATTTCCATGATCCAAAAACGACTCTTGTCCGACCCCATTTATGATTACGTTTGATTTATGATTTTGTTTGTTGTGCCTCTGCACTTGAACCTTCAAGGACATAGACGCTATAGAAGTATTACAATTACTGATTACCTACTTCGCAATTCTGCAGGTAGTGTACTTTCAATATTATGC
>OZ024860.1:39760222-39762722 GCA_964017155.1 Oasisia sp. SBJ-2009
ACGCCACGCCACGCCACGCCACGCCACGCCACGCCACGCCACGCCACGCCACGCCACGCCACGCCACGCCACGCCACGCCACGCCACGTCAGGTCAGGTCAGGTCAGGTCAGGTCAGGTCAGGTCAAGTCAAGTCAAGTCAAGTCAAGTCAAGTCACAGTGGCAGCTATGCCAATGACACGACAAAATGCACTTGTTAGTATTACGAAAAATACAATTATGTAAAGGACACGAACCCATCGCTCCAAGCTCCGTTCCATTCCATGTTGCCCCACGGGTTGCGTAGGCGCAGCAGCTTCTCACGTTTGCCGTCTTTGAGCTGCAATATCGTTCGATTAAACCGTAATTTTCCAACACTACCAACTGCCCATTTATAGAGCAACAAATACAACCTACATGAGAATAGCTACGTCGCGAGGAGCTGCTATTGGCTAAGGTTTGTGGAGGAGTCGGTATGTGCATAAAGTCATGTGGCTGAACTGTTAACGACTTGTTCCACCATTATATATTTTTTAAATGTTTTAACTGTTGGGCGGTACGTACTATATAGCACATGGTATTGTGGTTTATAAGTACTACGCAACGTTTAAAGATGCATGCATGGTCTGAGAGATGTTTTGATATAGCATGCGTGTGACAGTTATTCCTTAGGATCGAGATGGGGTCTTTACGGGAATGACTGGAGCAGGTCACTCAACCATTTTGTATATGTGGCTGTGTGTGGCTGATACAATGTGCTATGGACACATCACGCCTGTGTGTATGGTGGCTTGTTGTTTGATTTAATTATTAAATGTTGGATTTTGGAATGAGTTCAATGATTAACTAGATACAATGTTTGGAGGTAGAACATTCCACTTGTTTTATTGTGGTTGGGAAAAAGCTGTCTTCAAATATATTTGTTGAGTGTTTGATTTGAATGAACGGATTTTCAAGTTTACGTGAGCGGCTAGTGTTGCGTTAGATATAGTGGTCTAGTGGGGTATCTATTAGATAATGTTCCATCTTGTATGGTATGCTAAGTCTTTTAGTGTTATTATTATGCTAATTCGTTAGTCTTCCTGGTTCTCTACGCTGGCACCTTGTCTTTGGGTTCTTTCTAAGACGTTCATGTTATAGGCAATGTGAATCCCATGACGCTGATGCATGTTCGAGTATTGGAGAAACAAGGCTTGTGTAGGATGCAGTCTTGGTGTTGGTTGAATTAATTAATTTTCATTAATGAATTTTCATAAAAATGTCCCCTAATTACTCCTAGTAGCTATGGTGCTTTTCTTGCGACTGAGTTCCATTTTACTGTCCCATTTAGTGTTTAATATTTGTATGCCAAGATAACAGTGTTTTTCAACAAATTTGAATTGTTGACCACAGACGATGTAAAGATGTGGTATTCATTTTCGAGAGGCTTATGACCTTGTATAACATTTATTGAGGCTGAATTTCATAAGCCACGTGTTTTGCCATTCCCCTAGTTTGAGCTGATCATTTTAGAGATTAGCGTCTGATTTAATTGGTGAATATAGTAGGCAGTTATCTGCGAACACTTAAACATTTGAAGATATATTGTTAGGTAGGTCTTGCCGTGTGCTTTCTGTGCCACTATGTTGACGGTCATTTAGCCTGCTTGCATTTGTGACGGACCCTTAATGGCAGTAATGAAGCGGTTTAAATTAACATCACTAAATACTTTTAATTGTTCACACTTTTCCTTGACCATTAATTTACGTCAGCATTCAGTATGGATATATGTAACATAAAAAGAAATAACCTTAATTAATTCTTTAGATCTATTTATCTTAATGGTTTAAAGTATTTATAATTTTTTAATAAGTTTAATCAAATAATCACAAAAAAGTTTTAGTGTCTTAAATTATTTAAATTAATTTTTAGATACATTTCATTTATTCTCTATATTTTAAGTAATTTATATTTATGCTAATGTCTTAAATTATATATTATTTCAATCTATTTTAATAAATATACTTTGCATGTTTTATGTAGCTATTTCAATATTTACGATTGCCTAGAGTGAATTAAAACTATGATCATATTATTATGCTAAATGCTTCACGCTATGTTACAATTTGCAATAATTCCATTGCCTCGAATAACATGTATACATGGTAGGATGCTCCACTCACCCGTAACAAGCCAGTTATGCTGTACACATGATCGACAACCAGATCATTACTTTTTGTGGCAACCCGCTCCTTGCTGTCTGTACTCTGTCAATCAGCACTTCCAAAGATCATACGAATGTCAGTAAATCGACACGCCAATAGCGCACACTAGCTGAATATGGAACGTCCGCTTAAAAGCACGCCAGTGAAATCCTACTCCGTTTTGTGTGGATATTTGTTTGAAGATACAGTATAAGGAAAGGCTTGATACAAGAACGCGTTCCATATTATTATCGAGCGAACAACTAGTGTAGACGATACTAAATCTGTAATTCTAACAAAACTGATTCACCTACGGGATGCGAAATAGAACACAGTGTG
>OZ024860.1:39767722-39787722 GCA_964017155.1 Oasisia sp. SBJ-2009
ATTATATCCAGTTGATGTGGCGACAACAAAGAAATCTAGCGGGCGATTTCATCGGTTGCATTTAATTTAGTGTGCTGGAATGCGAGCAGCCAGTGGTACTGTAGTCTCGCTTAACCGACAGTCGGTCGGCTGCGGAACTACGCCGAGAAGACAGTCTGGCTACATTAACGGCTTTTGTTTGTTTATCAGCGTGATCTATACAAAGCTGCCACCTCACGGACACTGCCGTAATATATATATTTTATAAACAACTGCAAATTTGTATTTCTATTTATTTTGTGTTAATATAAGTTATATTTTGAATAGTTTTTATAATACAACATTATTTGATAAAAATATATGCTTATTTAATTTGTATGCTATCCGTGTTGGGCTAGACAATGCTGCCACCTCACGGATACTGGTTAATCCTGCCGTAATTCTTATTTTATAAACAACTAAAAATTTGAATTTTTACTTACTTTTGTGTTAATATAAGTTCAATATTGAATACTTTTCATATGATATTATTATCTTGTAAGAGTATATGGTTATTTTAATTTTAATTCCATAGTTGGCCTGAGAGCCAATCATCGTCTCTACCCTAATCTGGGGTAAGGCTACCCGGATGTAGAAACTTAAGACCCATTAATTCCCCAGGCGAAGTTGAGGGGCTTAAAAGTGCTGCCACCTCACGGAGTCTGGGTAACCGAGGCTAGTGGTACTGCTGCCTGACAGTGGCGTAATCAGTAGTAGCGACCCCTAGTGCACCAAAACGAATGGGTGGAAACATAAGGCTAACTACTACCGCACCTGACCATTAAACAAGTACAACTCGGAATAAGGAGAACACACATAAATGAATGTATGGCTTTACCCACAGTTTTGAGCTCATAGTTTTGAGCTCACAGAAGGAATTTGTTGATAATGTCAATATATGTGAGCCACTGGGATGTAGTGATCATAACCAGATACATTTTATCATCAAAGTAAAAGGAGAACGGAACAGTAAAATACGGTACAGGAAAAATTTTCACAAAGGAAGATATAAGGACATGAGGGAATATTTAGCGAAGATAGACTGGAATAACACACTGAAGAATAAGACAGCAACAGAATGCTGGAATATCTTAAAGAGGGAAATTGACTGCGTCGTTGACAAATTTGTCCCCTTGAAAAAACAAGGGAAAAGGTCAAAGAAGAAACACTTATCGAAGGACGCCATTAGAAAAATCAAGTACAAGCAAATGATGTGGAAGACATATAGACATA
Source organism: Oasisia sp. SBJ-2009 (assembly GCA_964017155.1). Lineage (NCBI taxonomy): Eukaryota > Metazoa > Annelida > Polychaeta > Sabellida > Siboglinidae > Oasisia > Oasisia sp. SBJ-2009. Next base: position 39,768,974 of record OZ024860.1, read on the forward strand.
CTGGAAGTGAAGAAGACTATGCCATTTATAAAGAAGCACTTAATCAAGCTACAGCTGAAATTAGAAATTCGAAGAGAAGCTATGAACAAAAAATAGCTTTCAACATAAAACATGACAGCAAGAGTTTTTATGCGTATGTTCGAAGTAAACAGAAAGTTCAAGATAAGGTCGGGCCACTAGAAGGTAGTGATGGAAACATAATAACGGAGGGATTCTTAATGGCAGAAAACCTAAATGAATACTTTAGTTCGGTGTTTACCAGGGAAGATATTAGTACATTACCAGTACTAGAGACTAAGTTCGAAGGGAGAGAGTGTGACTATTTAGGACAACTAACTGTAACCCCAAAAATGGTAGCTATGAAAATAAGAGATATGAAGGATAATAAATCACCAGGAGTGGATGGGATTCCTCCCAAATTACTACTGGAAATTGTAGAACAAATTAGCATACCACTTGCAACAGTGTTCAATTTGGCATTAGAGGAAGGAGTGGTTCCGGTAGAATGGAAAGAAGCAAACATCATACCATTATTTAAAAAAGGATCAAGAAGCAAGTCAGAGAACTATAGGCCAGTGAGTTTAACATCGGTGATTTGTAAACTATTAGAAAGACTAATTAAAGATCACTTGGTTGATTTTCTTGTTAAAAATAAATTGATAAACACATCTCAACATGGGTTTTTAAAAGCGAGGTCATGCTTAACAAATATGTTATGTTTTTTGGAAGATGTCACAAAGTGGGTAGATGAGGGATCACCAGTAGATATAATCTATTTAGATTTTAAAAAAGCCTTTGACAAAGTGCCACACCAAAGATTACTACTTAAACTAAAGGCCCATGGCATAGGAAATAGTATGATTAACTGGATAGAAAAATGGCTTATTGATAGAAGACAAAGAGTAGTAGTTGATGGGGAGGTTTCAAATTGGAAATCTGTTTTGAGTGGAGTACCGCAAGGATCAGTATTGGGACCTATTTTATTCTTAATATATATCAATGATTTGGATGATGACGTAACAAGCAAGGTGTTGAAGTTTGCGGACGACACAAAAGTGTTTAGGAAAATAAAAAGTGATGCAGATAGACAGCATTTACAAGATGATCTAAATAAGTTGATAGAATGGTCTGAGAAATGGCAAATGCTGTTTAACTTTGGAAAGTGTAAGTGCCTCCACACAGGACATGGGAATGAAAATGCACAATATACAATGGGTGGTACTGTACTAAATACTACTGTAAAGGAAAAGGACTTAGGTTTAACCATTAGTGCTGACATGAAGGTATCAGAGCAGTGTGGAATTGCAGCAGCGAAGGCAAACCAAATTCTTGGATTAATTAGGCGAAATATAGTATACAAAGAAAAAGAACTAATAATACCGCTTTATAAAACAATAGTTAGGCCTCATTTAGAATATTGTATACAAGCATGGAGGCCATATCGCAAGAAGGATATTGATATGATAGAAAGAGTACAAAGGAGAGCAACAAAAATGATACCAAAACTCAGGAATATTAGTTATGAAATGCGTCTAAAAGAATGTGGTCTAACAACACTAGAAACCAGAAGATTGAGAGGAGATCAGATTGAGGTTTTTAAAATATTGAATGGGTATGAAAATATTGACAGAAATATTTTTTTCACGGTCAAGGAAGAGAGAAGGACTAGAGGACATGGAGTTGCATTAGCAAAGAAGCAGTGTAGACTAGATATTAGAAAATTTTCATTTTCCCAAAGAATAGTAAACGAATGGAACAAATTATCAGCTGATTGTGTAGGTGCTAGAAGTGTTAATATGTTTAAAAATAAAATTGACATATACCTAAGACGGGCAGGGTATACTTAGATAGATAGGTTGGACTCTCGATAAGCCAAACGGCTTCCTTGTCCACCTGCCATCTAGAGTTGATTCTCTAGGTGGCAATCTTGTTAAATCTGTTAAACCCCGAGTCCCGTGCAAAGTTCTGTGTGTAGGGTGTCGCTATTGGGTTGTTCGAATAGCCCCTATATTACCACAGCTAACCAAACCATATTCCCAGAACGTTACATAATAATAATAATAAAGCTTTATTGCCATATTCAACGTGTAAAAATTACATGATAAATTGGAATGTAGTCTGGCGTTGACTTACATAGTGCCTAAATATACAGTAAAATAGAATACGGCAAACAAATATAAAATATAGATATAAAATATACATCGTACATGATATGTTCTTTAACATTTTTTTTTAATATAGTAAATAACTAAAGACAACATTAAAATAATAGATTATCTATTTAACAATAATTGTGGTGTAAATTAGTTAATAAAAAAAAAAAAAAAAAAAAAAAATGTCCTTTAAAAATAGACATACACTATAAGAGGACTAAAATATCATTTAAAATTATATTTACAATTACAATTGAATTACAATTGAATGCGTCCAATTTTGTTTTAAAATATATATTTATACAATTATTAAGTTAAGCTAAAATTTCAGGAGAAGATAAGATTGTTGTTCAGCACCACCGATCCGCCACTGAGAATAGGTACACCCACACCCCACACGCGTACAGCTCAGCCACACCAATCAGCACCAGAAAAATTACAATTCCGCCAGAGAGGCGAAAACAGCCAAGTTTCCAGGGTCTTTACAGCTACGTTCTAAATTTCATTCCTGATAAGGCTGCTACGACACTCGGGTAAAAACTGTTTCTAAAGCGATTTGTTTTCGTACGGATGCATCTATAGCGTTTCCCTGACGGTAATAATTCGAACAGATGATGGGCGGGGGGAGTTTGGTCTGAGATAATTTTGCCTGCTCTTTTTTTGGATCTGTCTTTATATATGGCTGTTAGAGAGGTGAGTTCACAACCGACAATTTTGGAAGCTGTTTTCACCACTCTGTCAAGCCTACCCCTCTGGCGCTGGCTGATGCCGCCGAACCATACACATATTGAGAATGTAAGAATACTCTCAATAGCAGAACGATAGAACTGAACAAGAATTTCTCTCCTGCAGAACGTTATTTGGCATGTTACGATAACATTGGCCGGTAAAGTTCTCCTACATGTTTTTGGAAAGCTACTGGGACATTATGTGTTTGCTAGGACGTTCTATAATTTTTTTTAATTTTGTAAATTTGAAATCACCCCTCCCTTTCTACCGACTAGACGAAAACAACATGTTCTTTCAGCCTTTTCTTTGTACCTGTCCGTATATTATGCTGCGTCATCTAATCGACGCATCGCAGTCTATTCTCCACTCATAGCATCGGCGCGTCTGACAAAGGCCCCTTGTACAACCCTAACGAACAACTACATGTTGATGTTATCAGGTCTCAGGGGCTGTCGAGGCATCAAACCAACGCATCGTATGTTTTACTATAATAAATACTGACAGCAATTATATCACATCTTACCGAGCTAAGTAATTCATCAAGGTGTTATATATAGTATAAATAATTCAAATGTTATATCACGTATGTGTGTAAAATATTTCAAGATGATCAATGCAATTATGTGGTGTCATCTTCTATGCTGAAAATTGACTATTGACTAGACAACAAATATAACCTGATCCTAATGGTAGGTTTTCACATCGAATACAACAACTAGTTATGTACTATGCCACTTGAATGAATGATGTCACGGAAAGATATGAACCCTGCGTAATGTTTATGCGTTGTAATATACAATGTAATCAGATTAAATGCCAGACGTATCCGGTAGTAAAAGGAATAAAAAGCTCCCAGCGTCCAGCGCGTGTCTTAGTTGTTATGTTTGATCTCTGTTTATCTGCAGGGGTATTAAAAGCCACAAGGTATATAGTGTCAGACGGCGGGTTTTATCAATACGTGCAACATGACACCGTCGGGCATGCACCCTGGCCGACATTACAAGCGTAAGCCAGTGGGCAGCATGGTTATGTTAAATAGGTCAAGCATAACACCGACTTAAAACGCCACAGTAACCAGATTAAGTAACATTTATGCCACGATATAACAATGTGTGTTCATTTTAATACGTTATTTTCTTCTTTACATTTCACTGAACCCACACGTCAATCCAGTACACACATATGATAGTGTCACAATCAAGTGCCCACACTACACTACACTACATAAATGTTCGCTGATATAATGATATCGATTACAGACACGCAGCTAATGTCTACACCCACCGTCGGTCGCTTCCAGACGATATCTGGGTCGAACTTGTTGTAGTACACCGAGCTATTCTGCGCCGGAAACTCGTCGTCTGTGAACTTTACGTTCTCGGTTAGATATTTTGTTCGTAACGAGGTAAAATCGGACATTTTCGCGTACACCTTGTCCTATTACCTATGCATGAGCAATAACGGAAGCGATTGTGCTACTCGGTATGTAACCGTTGCGCATGGCCTACTGCATATTCATGAAGCGTGTTAGGGGTTATGTGTAATGACGTTGTATATACCCGCCGACCGTCACGGATGTTACGGTACACTTCCGGATTTGTCGACAAACACCTGGACTCTCAAACCAGATGACGCTCTCCCGGATTGTAAGGTATATTGCAAGTGGATGGCCTTTTCTGTATTAGGAGGAAGCTGCGCTGTTGGACCCTAAAAGGAAAGATTCAATCGCTTTCATCTACTGCTGTTCAAACGATTAACATAAGCCGCCAAACACTGACACAGGTGCGTGGTAGCCCCTGTAAACTAACATTGGCGTCGGAATAACATTAGTATTGTTGGCTTGAGCTGGTCATTCAGCGCCACTCGTCGGATGATGAATATGTTTTGCAATGTTTTTAAAATGTTTGAAACACACCAAACTCTTTATCACTACCCGTCGTTCCCAAAACCCTCCTTCTGGCGGGAAATACCTGAGGCCGACCTAAAACCTTGATGCTCACCAGTACCCCCAAATTGCACCCACACGGGATACTGCCTCCTTCCCTGAATATTCGGATAACATGCAAAAACACACGATTATGAAGAACACATTTACACTGAACAAACACTAATGAATAACAGTGTTATTCATTTAGGTATATTTCGGTTCAACTTCTGGCGCTACGGTGTCTGGACAGAAGTTATCATTGACGACAGACTGCCGACAAAGGATGGCGAATTGATCTTCGCTCACAACCGAAACACGCCAGACGAATTCTGGGGTCCACTCATTGAAAAGGCCTACGCAAAGTCAGTTTTGTCTAGTACCTTTATGCAATAATGACATATCGTTTTATGCTTCATGTGAATGTATCTTAATTGGAGATGGAAGATTTTTGGTGCAGTGAACAAGCTCGCGTGCGCGCATGCGCGTTTGTGACTGACACTGTGTGTGTGTGTGTGTGTGTGTGTGTGTGTGTGTGCGCGTGGCGCGCGTGTATGCATGATAGCGTTAGTACGTTAGTCACTAGAGGCGTTGATATGCAACTAGATCCTAGTTGTGTATCAGCGCCTCTAGCGACTAACGTGGATTTGTTTGCATGTTTTGGGGAACGCTTGTTTAAATCATCCTTTTCATTTATATGAAGGGTAAGCTATTGACTGAGCAGACGCGTAGCCAGCGGTAGTTTGTATGAGTGAGCATGCCGTATGTGTGGTCAATAGACAGAACAGCCAAAACAACGCCATCTTAGCACTGAATTCGATCGAACGTCCCGCGACGTTTCATCGACTGTAAATGTACATTAATGTAGACATTATGCTTTCATATTGGCTATATAATTATGTCAATATTTAACTATGTGTGAAGTAGCAGTCTCGTCTGATGCATACGGCGATGAGCTGTAGATGATTTTAAACATCCTTTCCGGCATCGAGCCAGCACACCTGTCGTCGGGCAACCAGTCGACGTTCCATCAGCTGTGAATGTACATTAATGCACATATTATGCTATTGTAGCTTCCAATGTGCCCAATTGTTGAAGTCGTGACTGACCAACATATTGCAGGCAGAGCCCCAGCGGTGGCATAGGCGGGTTCAGTGCAGTCTGTGGTGTAATATAAACACACACCATAGCCATGGGCAGCTTCTGGTCCCTCAACCACCATCAGTAGTTGGATGTCCCCCTAAAGAACATAAACGAGCACAACACCCAACAACTCTTGTGTGTCCCCCAGAGAACACACAACATATGCACTAATAGAGCCACCGACAACTTTTTTTTTATTCATTTAACTTTGTTTAAAATCGTTTCACCTCAACTGGCCTTTGCTTTGGCAACTTTCTAAGATAAATAGTCGATTTTAGCCTTGCTCTTGGTTCAGTCTTCTACTTACGGCCCTGACCTAGACTAGACTTAGGGGCGAGGGGCGAGGGGCGAGGGGCGAGGGGCGAGGGGCGAGGGGCGAGGGGCGAGGGGCGAGGGGCTAGGGCTAGGGCTAGGGCCAGGGCCAGGGCTATGGCTAGGGCTAGGGCTAAGGCTAAGGCTATGGCTAGGGCTAGGCATGGTCATCCATTTTCAGTTGTTTGCTTTGACTGTGTCTGCCCTTGAGGCTTTGCCAAAGGCTTTGACATTTGTCGCGACATATGCTGTAATCTTGATAACATTTGATGTGCAGATAAATTTGAGCTACGTTCAACTTGGGCTACGTTCGCGTAGTTGTCCTCAGGTCATCTTTGTAACAGCAGTGTCACACTAATCTACGAGATTTACAGACCACTGCAAAACCAGTGCGTTTTCTTATATGAACTGTGTTTGTGATGGTCGGCAGACAATAGTGGCGCCAACTAGCGAACACGCATAGTAACAGACGACAACACAATAATGTTTTTACAACAATACACACATACCCAGGGATTGCATACTGCAGCTGTACTAGGGGTTCAATGTACAAATACAGTATCTAACCCATACTAAAATCGTGAATAATAAGTCAGTATGAGGCAAAATACCTTCCTACAGAAAACATCCGGTAACAACATATTTACCGCCAGGTGGCGCCACCAGGATAAAGATTTTCTAGCGGGATCGGTGTATTACATAATAAAAATAATATTATTATTATTATGTGGGATATTGCGGAGATACGTTACCGTATCCAAATTACGTGCATCTGTCCATAGTGATCTTGGGTTGCGTCGTGGTGGAAATTGTGCGCTTCGATGTAGAAGAGTTTTATCAACTAAACATAATCAAACTCACTCCTACTTTCAATTGCAATGCACGATAGTCCGGCAGACTGTTGAAGTCGTGTGCGTGCGTCCGTGCGTCCGTGCGTCCGTGCGTTCGTGCGTCCGTGCGTCCGTGCGTCCGTGCGTTTGTGTGCAAACAAGTACGTGTGTGGATATACGTGTTTGTGTGTGTGTGTGTGTGTGTGTGTGTGTGCGTGCGTGCGTGCGTGCGTGCGTGTGTGTGTGTGTTGTTTTGTCCCGACAAAAAACCGTCGCCACCGCAGCATGCGTGAGTAACCGTCAAAGGAAACTCTCTCCGTCACATCGCAAGAGTTGTCTACGAACCCTCGAGTCGACGCCTCAGATGTCGTGATATTGCGTTCTTACACCAAAGTGGGCATTCAGAACTTGCGTGATTTTTCTTAATATGTTTTCTCTGGCTCTGCCGTAGTAAAGACACAACACCTATGCATAGGTGTTCACCATTTAGCACTTTGTTTTTGCTGAAGTAAAAAGGAAATCAGTTAAACCAATCGAACAGCCGAGATCACTTGTTCACGTGACCGTTCTGTCCTAGATTGGCAAGGTGAATCTCCAAGGCCGTTACCCTAGGTATTCGCTGTTTGGAGGGGATTAATTCGAATAACTGCCGTCATTAGCAGGGAAGTCAATAGGGAACGTGGCCCCCTAGTGCAGAAGAAATGAACGAAACAGTACACGAAACAATACTTTAAATACTATGCATTTATTATACATACTATGTATTTATTATTTAAAAATATGTTAATAGTAACATATAGATTACGATTACAGAATAAGAAGATCACTTTTACATGTTGATTAATTTATTATATTGATTTAGTTCATTTACCTACGGGGCATTATGTCCGTCATCGTGATCTTCGCTCTTCGGTTTGCCTACTCGAGTAGGATGCGTGCACGCTGTCATATCATATTATCATAAACCGGATATTACGTTTGAGTTACGCGAGTAAACCGAGTGACCGAATCAGCGTGTCGTGGCACTGTCCAACTCCCAGACATTGTCACCAGGACTTCGTGACACCGTCTGCTCAGTCAGACGCCGTCTCTTGTGCCTGGGAGCGACGACTGACACGCCTCATGATGTCGCACGTTATCGTCCCACTTTATGGCGTGACCAGGCATTTAATAAACCGAATATTGACTCGTATACCACTGTCACAACAATAGTACATTGTAGTTAGAGTACAATATAACACCGGTAATTTGCCTTATAACACGGTTAGTACATCGAAGTTCTAACGCCGAATAACAGTAGGCTTTGTCAGTGAGTCAGCGGTAGGTATACGTCATCAGGACCAATGGGGAGGTAAACTCCCGTAGATCTGCCTCACTCGTAGCAGAGTACAGATAAATATATGCCATGGTGAGAGCCTTGCCAATCAAAATTAAATACCCCGGGTTTAAAATTATAATTTTGGAAAATTAATTATAACATTTTAATCAAAATTATGGAACATTGTCTACTAGAAGCTACAGGCGAGTGATACAAACCCATGTAAGCAGCACCAAGTTATACACCACATTATATACCTTTGTCTATACGCTATTTGCGACTTTATTGTGTACATATACACGCGTTTGTTTATTCGGGCATTACGACTTTTACCTTGTACATATGTGATGCGCAGAATAAACAGTCTAAAGAAAAAAAATACGTCATCAGCTAAATTATGTCTTGGGCAAACAAAAAGAGAACATTTCCAGTGACCACGATGCACTGTTCACACGCAGGTTCACGCAACTACTCACACGCATACATACATAGTATACATACGTATGCACATAATGCACATAACAACATGCATGCCTACACACACACATACACACATACACACACGCACACACACACACACACACACACACACACACACACACACACACACACACACACACACACAACCGCCATAAACGTACACGCACACCACATACACACACGCACGCACGCACGCACGCATACACACACACACACACACACACACACACACACACACACACACTCATGCACTCTTACATTTACGCGCACGCATTCTCGCAAATATTCATGCACACAGACATATACAAAATAAATTAACAATGACCCGTTTCCTGTGAGGCTGTCTCAAGCATAACACACGATACGTTTGCAAATACTATATAATTCCACCAGCTTTGTTATGTTTGTCAACATTCGCTGGGGGGACAGTCAAGAGAGGCAGTGCTATTATTTCGATGTCGCCCCTTTCACGTCAGCTACTACACGTCAAGACGACGAATCACGTGGTGATGATCGGTCTTTCGCTAATGAAATTAACATAAAACCTTTTCAGTTATTAAATGTAAAAATTAGTCCACATTTAGTAATCTACAAGAACATCCAATCACAACGTACGTAAGGCGCAAATGTCACCTTTTCTCCACCCAAATTCGTTTTTACCAGTTGCGGTGGCTGGTTTATTTAACGAATAGTAAATTAGGTACATTACTGTCACCATTGTAACAAAGTTTGCCAACATGGCGTAGTAAGATGCACGACAAGAGCAAATTGCTCAGCACTTTCTACAAGGTGTATATACGTAAGAACATTCCGTGAGATAGTCACATCATCCTTGACCACATTGTCCGCCTGACTCAGGCGGTCAAACACACGCGTAAACATTTATGAAGCATTATTTCTCTTTAGATGTTTCAAGAACAAAACACAAATCTTTTTCTTGTTGGTGCTTTGTTGCCGATTCTAACGAAGCGATCTCTCTCGCTGTATTGTGATAACGGATACGTTACAACACGCCACTGTGACGTTTCTCTGTGTACCGGATAATTATTGTTCGTGCTTCAACAAGAAAGAGGACGCAAGGACTTTTTCAGTTGCTGAGTTGTTGCCGATTTCAACGAAGCAATTCGCAACGCTGCTGTCGTATGACAACAGATGCCTTACCGTTCTTTTGCAGTGTACCGGATTGCTAGTTTAATTTTTTTGCTTCTAGCATTAGCGTGACACTCCATAATACACACGATATTGGTTGTTGGGACCTAGCCAGAGTCAATACGGTCCACAATGAAGTTCACATAGACAACTGATATAAACAGTCCTGTGCTGATTGAGTAATTTATCAGTATATGTTAACAACAATTTATAGCGATTAAAGACTTCCCAAGCCTCGTGTTTGTCATTCGGGTCGAACATTAGTGGCTTCAACCATCTGTCTCCAGGCTCCCTTGTCCGCCATTGCCATCTCCAGTGTTTCCTTATCAAGACCCACGTCTTCCTTGAAGCGGTCAATATAAGTTGTTGTTGGTGGTCCTGTCTGGGTTCGTCAACGTGTTGGTTGCCATGATATCGTCTTAGATACCACTTCATTCTTGTTTCTGTAGCATACAGAAAATAAATCATAGAAGCTATTGAAACACAAATCCTTGTGACAAAAATACTCTGTATGTTTTGCAACACAGCCACTGTGAGCCCACTCTAACGACTACCGTATATGTATTGCTAGCAGTGAAAGGTATAAAGCAGTAACCCGTATATTCGCAGGATCGACATGTACAACGTAACATAAAAAAATGCACAGACACTCATACAACATGAGGGGAATCCAGGAGGTCTTGTGCAGCTATCTACATACTGGTGGCGCCCCGAGCGGAACATATTTGAAACGCCGGCGCCACGTGGCGACCAGCGGTGCATAGACCTACTTCTAACGACGCCATTACAGCTACACTAATAATTTAGTGTAGCCAAATGTCGCTGTATGCCGCTGTCAAATGGCATCGCTGGTTTGGAAATACGAAATGTAGTTACAAAATATACGTATACAAAATAATATGTAGAAGAGTGCGTATTTGTCCATGCGTGTGCCATCTAGTCAGAAAGCAATACAAAGTGATATGTTAGGCACAGTAACAACGAAACATTTGTCATTGTAAATTCAAATTAACATAGATAAACAACTATTTGAGCTTGCTTGAACGACTTCACTAGTTATATATTGCATATCGGTCAGATAGTATTACGGAAATTAATACAGATTTGGGTGGGTTGACTAAACGCACTGAGTCTGTTTACCACTTTGGGACGGCATCAAGACAATGGCTCACATGCGAATTGTCTGCGTGCAAACAATAATTTATGTAGTAACATTACAGGGGCCGGTTTCATAAGGCGGCTGAACTTTACAGCGCAATTTCACGATGTACTCAGTTCTCAGGTTATCTACTCCAAACAGCCCAATCTTGGGGTGACGCAGGAGTCAGTGAGGATGGTCACTGCCAGGGTGCTTGTCGTCCTCAGTGGTTCTTTTACGTCCCAAATTGGGACCGACATTAACGTGATTCTCCGATTCACGAGGGATACACAGTCCCCAATGTTGAAAGCCAGACTTTTATATTACAACTGCCGGTACCGGGGATCGAACCCGTGCCGCGGGCGAGGCAGGCGGATGTGGTAACCACTACACCACCCGCGCCTCTCTAGTCATAGCTAACAGCGACGAGTCGGGCTGGTTTCACGAAACCAATTTAGCATTCGCGTAACTAAATCTTTACGTAGAATTGACATCATTATGTCGCGGTGGGGAATCCCTGTATTTGTACTCTCTACGGATACCCTTTTCTCCTTAGCGTAAGTGTAAATATTATAAACAATTATGTCAAGAGTGGGCGTGTTGGGAGCATCAGCGAACTTGGAAAATGTCCCGTAGATATGTCTACTAGCGTAAAGTTACGCCTACTAAATACATGGCGCAGCCTAAGTGCGATTACGGAGCAGACTCGGGAATGCAACTAACTTGCGACGAGTTATTGCCCGTTTTGACGTCATAAGTACAGAGTTGACGCGAATTTACCCAATGTATCACATCATTACTGTGCAAAAGGAAAGAAACCGAACGGCGGCGTGGACATATTTTGTCTCATACTTTAAATAACATTTCTTTTTTATAGCTTGCATAGCGTGCTTCTGGAGATTCCTCGATGAATACCAGTTGCGACACGTTAGTCGCAGTCGTCTTTTTACGTGCTGTGTTATCACTGTTCTGACGTAATCACGCTAACATACAACTTTTCAAAATATCACTTTTTACCATTTTAAACTTTCTTTCGAAAATGTAAAAAAATTCACTGTTGGACATTATTCGGGATGTTCATTATTATAACAACGACAACTCATTATTAATACGTTGAACACGTTATTACGAGGAATTAGCTTCAGTAGACTGAACACTATCTCTACGCCAATGACGTCATATTAAGACAAAATCACCGTAACGTTGTTGATAGTCCCCTCATGGTAATTGATAGTGGTCTTCTTCCATTGTCCATTCAGCCTTTTTTAATTACAAAGAATTCGTAAGGACTTAACGTAGGCGTGTTACTATTGCGGGTTATGAAACTACTTAAGAATTTATGTCCTTCATTGAGAAGCACTGTACTATCTGTGCACATTTGCATTATGGGTTACGTAGAGGGATACCCTGAGTAGAGAGAGAAGATGGTGTAATGTATGAATAGGCTGCTGTGAGTTCTAGACCAATATCTACACAAGGTATCCTTCTGGTTTCGCTTCTGCGATGCTGACAGTCTCGCTACGTCGATAGCTTCGTCATAACCCACGTCGTGAACTATTTTCAGCATTGCACTTCTCGCGCGTTTGTGGTACGTTATTGCGTCGTTAAGCTCGAATTAGTTGGAGGTAGCCAGTTACTATTCGGTTGAGCGTAATTGTAAACTGTAGCCGCTTTGGTGCTCTATTAGTCCAGTTCACTATGTCACGAAAAATCGTTTCGTTCAAATTTTTGGGAGATTTGCAAAACTATACATTTTTGGAAACTTTAGAACCTACTGAACCTGAAAAGTAATGTTTACATTTTTTCTAAACACTCTAGGGCGGCCATCTTGGAATTTCAAAATGGCGACTATTTTTTGCTAACATTTTGCAATATCTCGGCTTCTAAGCATCTTAGGTTTATGATTTTGGTGTCTAAACATACATTTTCGAGACAAGGAATCTAATGGGACAACTTATGATGAGATATATATAATGCATGACACTATTTTGGAAATTATGGAAAAAATACATAAATTCTAACTAACAACATGAGGCTCAAATGGTAAATATTAGCCAACTTTTGGAGCATTATAAAGTCTAGTTATTAAAATAATTGTTGTCTAGTCTAATGATTACATGTATTATTAAAATCATTGTTGTCTAGAATCCAGTGTCCCATTGTTGTTGTTTCAGGCTCTGAGAGACATGGAGTCGACCACGAATGAGGTCCCCAAACTTACTGGTGGACGGCCACGCCAAACCACTGACTATAAACTGTGTGTTGTGTGTAAAAAAGAAGCCGAACCTTTAGTGTTGCATCTAAGATTAACGTCATACCACAACCTCCTAGAGACAGTGACGGAGCGAGCCAGCTTGCATGATGCCGATTGTGTTCCAGTGCAGAAACGGCTTAAAGACTGCACAGCAGAAACACTGAAAAGAGAGAATGCTGTTTGGCATCGTACTTGCTACTCCAGGATGACGAACACAGTCCAGGGAGAGCGTGCAAGAGACCGACAGCAACACTCCATGTCTACTGGGTCACACACTCCCAGGGTGAAAGGTCGCAGATCAAGAAGTGCTGATGACGAGAATAACATGACTGGCTCAGCTGCACCATATACCCGATCATCAACACGACCTTTGAACAAGGACATGTGTTTCTTTTGCCAGACCGACAATGACCAGAAACTCTTCACTGTCAGAACAGGGAATGCCGGACAATCAATAAAGCAAGCAGTGCAAGCGTCTTCGGATCCAGAACTGAAAACTAGATATAGTACTTGCATTGCTGATGGTGATGCCCATGCAATGGATATCTAGTTTCACAAAGCTTGCTGGATCAAACACGTGTTCCACGTTCTGCGGGATGACACCAACCAAGTACCCAAGATAAAACGAAGTCCCACCCAAGGATCCAGCTTCGTTGAACTGCTGAACATCATAGATACACAGACCAGAGATGGAGCATACCTCTCAATCCAAGACATCGAGAACACATATGTCAGCATGCTACATTTGGGTGGAACAGATGCCCTGGGAAATCATTCACCTACCTTCACCAGGCAATGGTTGAAAGACAGAATCCTGTCTGAATTACTACACGTAACATCAGTCCGACAGAGAAACATGCAAAGTCTTGTACTGTCCAGAGGCCTGTGATGCAGACATGCTCCAGACTGCTATCAGAACTGCAGATGACACTGAAAGCATGAAAAACCTCTACCAATCAGCCAAACTCCTTCGCCAACGAATTGAGCAGTTCACCAAGACAGTGAAGACGTCCAATTCCATAGTAGTAACCAGTACCGTGGAAGATGTAGCAGTGGAACTGTATACCATGATCCACTGGATAATGGCGGGACCTGCAGACAAACTGGAAACAGAAGTGCGGACAACTATTGTTGACAGGGGTGCACTAACCCTGAGCCAAAACCTGATGTTTGGTTTCAAATCCAAGAGGCAAGTCACATACAAGCCGAGTGACGAGGGTGCTGGATTCCGGTCTCAACAAGCTAGGGAAACCCCAAGTACTGGGATTGGCCCTGACCATCCATCACGACACAAGACACTTGTGAATCTCCTCAATGCACAGGGTCACTGTGCGTCCTATAGCCGTGCCCCGTTCATGGAAACAGCCCTTGCCAATGCTGAAGTGGAGAACACAAAGCAGTGCCAGGGGCTGTATGTGCCACCTTTCTTGAAGAATGACACGTTTGTGTTCTTTGCCTCAGACAACACAGACTTTGCTGAGGACACTGCTGATGGCAAGGGTACCACACATGGGACAGTCACTGCCATCTACCAGAAGGCTGATGCACCTGGTGAACCAATCACACCCCCTCTCTCTCTACGGATTGGTGACACAAAGTCAAAGAGTCTCTTGGTGACTCATACCATACAGCCATGCTACCGTGTGAGAAGCCAAAAGCAACTGCATCGCAACAGCGGGCGAGGGAGTTCAGCATCAACAACTTTGGTGTAGCAGATAGCTATCAACTTACACATCTTGGATGGGTTGTCGCCTCAACTCTTTCCAGGATGAAGGATGAAAGGTCAAGCCAAATTCCAGGATGGGCTGGCTACAACTCCTTAGTGTCAACAAGCAAGCCGCTGACCGAGGTTGGTGCCCTGCCCCTACTCCCAGAAGTGGCACACGAGTGGTCAACTCTGCTAACAGTGATGAAGCAGGCACATCAGTTAAAGGAGTTGACAGTTGGAGAAGAGTACATCACTGTCATAACCTATGAAATGGCCCTCTATGCGAAAGCAGTTCAGCTGGTGGATGCTCCTTCACTGCCTCTAGGATGTTGTGGTATGACGTTAATCTTGGGTGCAACACTAAAGGTTCGGCTTCTTTTTGACACACAACACACAGTTTATAGTCAGTGGTTTGGCACGGCCGTCCACCAGTAAGTTTGGGGATTTCATTCGTGGTCGACTCCATGTCTCTCAGAGCCTGAAACAACAACAATGGGACACTGGATTCTAGACAACAATGATTTTAGTAATACACGTAATTATTAGACTAGACAACAATGATTTTAATAACTAGACTATTTTCAATGCTCCAAAAGATGGCTAATATTTACCATTTGAGCCTCAGGTTGTTACTTAGAATTTGTTTTTTTCTCCAAAATTTCCAAAATAGTGTCATGCATTATATATATCTCATTATAAATTGTCCCATTAGATTCCTTGTCTGTGAAAATGTATGTTTAGACACCAAAATCAAAAGCCTAAGATGCTTAGAAGCCGAGATATTGCAAAATGTGAGCAAAACATAGTCGCCATTTTGAATATCCAAGATAGCCACCATAGAGTGTTTAGAAAAAATGTAAACATTACTTTTCAGGTTCAGTAGGTTCTAAACTTTCCAAAAATTAGATAGTTTTGCAAATCTCCAAAAAATGTGAACGAAAAGTTTAATCTGTACATAGTGAACTAGACTAGAAGTATATTTTGGTCATTTTTTAGTAAACATTGTGATTTATACTGTCTTGCATTAAATGTAGTGCATTGTAAGTTGTCTCATTAGATTCCTTGTCTCTGAAAATGTATATTTAGACACCAAAATCAAAAGCCTAAGATGCTTAGAAGCCGAGATATTGCAAAATGTTAGCAAACAATAGTCGCCATTTTGAAAATCCAAGATGGCCGCCATAGAGTGTTTAGAAAAAATGTAAACATTACTTTTCAGGTTCAGTAGGTCCTAATCTTTCCAAAAATGTATAGTTTTGCAAATCTCCCAAAAATGTGAACGAAATTACACAAGGAACTGGACTATATGGTAATTTCGAAAATGTGTTAGCGCCATGACGTAACAGTGAAGTGAGGCAAATACTGACAAATACAGTTCACTTTTTCTGCTTTTCTGCCATAGATCAGTTGGATGTCTGGTTGTGTTTTGTGTTTACGTATTCGAAGTTCCTTCGTTTTATTGTAATTCAACCCGCCTTTATTGTTGGCATCCCTTGAGAGAATGGTGTAGTTATATTTCGCTTGTTGTGTGTCTGCTGTTTTTTAGCATGTTCACCACTTTTTGCTTAGTTCTGGTCTTGTTTTAAATGGTAATGACTCCCGTTAATTATGCATAATCATTCTGATATTCCTTTTTCACTTACGAAATTTGTTTTGGTGTTGATATATACATTTCAGTATTTGCATATACATATCCCATATTTTGAGATGGATACATACATAACCCGCAGTGGAAAAGTACTACACTAAAATATCCAGCCAAAAAATGTTCATTACAAATGTACTTCAGCCATCGTTGCTCTCCACTCCACCTCTACCCTGGCTAATCCTCTCTTCATCCATGTCACAATATCTGTCAACATAACTACCTCATTTAGCAGTCATTCCACCTTCCAATCCAAACGCACTGAATAGTGAACCGCTTTTCCTTAGCAATTGTCCATGACGTCACATATGACTGACAACCGAACAAGGCAACATCCTTTAAGCTGTTGTAGTCAACGTACACCAAGTGTCACTTTATTTAACTAGCCGCTAACAAAACAATATCTGCAAGTAATGGCTTACTCAGATATTATATTACGCAAGTTGTTTTATGTTAGTTTCTTTCTCTTCTATAAATTATACAACTAGTAATCTAGTTTGCTATATTTTTTTTACAATCTTATCGAAGCTTAATTTACCCTATTATCACTCACTAGTGACTAGACTAGTGTTCTAAAATATAGTTTTATGAATAATTTTATGCACAACTGTTATTCAACGTATATGTACTCTTACATTATGAATGATATCAAAGCAAGAATAATACTTATCGATCAATAATTCCATTGGCTTTTCCACTTTTGTGCACCACGAATTCTCGATGATCTAGACCAGCCGAAGATCCTGCCAACTGGAGAATCTGAAGCTTTTAGCGAGCATCAACGAGCGGTGCAAATCGAGCTGGAAAAACGTTGACGATCGCCGCGAAAAGTGTTCAACAGCACACCATCACATTTTTCCGATGTCATGATACGAATGTGAATTGGTCATGCAACTGTAGCTAAGCCAAACAAACATTAATAACGTACCGGCGCCATTGAAGGACAACACAAAACCGCCAACATCCCTTCTGAACAAAGACCTCTCTATAAGCTAAACCATGTGACATTTTAGGGTAGATTAGGGGATGCTTCCCCTCCAGATGTTAAACCGTATGCGTGCGCATGTGCGTTTGTGTGCGATGGGTGTGCGTGGACAAGCATCATACGGGCAAGATGTATACTCCACATTAGAAAAACGTCTGTCACTGTTCCGTGCATCAGCAAGCGTCTAAGGACACTTATCGCTTCAGATGGCGACAGTTATCTATGTCCAGCGTGTTAACCGCATAGAAATAACGACTGATGTCACAATGTAGTGCACTTACACAAAGGTAGACATTAACGCACTTGCGTGAACTGCCATGGTCGGTGTAGAAAGGTTTTGCATCGTAAAAACAACACTTGCCAATATATGTTTTTGATCTTAGTTGAACATGTTACGCATTGGTTTTGTTAGTGTACAGCATTGGAAAGAAACATTATCTGTGGAAGACATCTTGCAAGTTGCGCAATAAAATCCTTGCTCCACCCTTTTAAATGTATCGACCGATTTCTTTTTAACGATGGACATGTTTCGGTATGTTATGTTCACAGCGATCAACTGGCGTTTTGACGTTTCTTTTTTCTGAAAACTCTCATTAAACAAAGTCAACAGAAGCAGGTAGGATTGAAATAGTCGCGTGGTGCGTACTATATCGCACTATACTGTACTGCATAGCAACGCAACGCTCTCATTAACAGTAGGATTGATAAATATATAGATTAAACGATTACTGGGAATTGCCATCTTGTTTAAACGATTACTAGGAATTGCCATCTTGGCTCCCATACAACATAAGTTACGCGGATTAACACCAAAGTTCATGTATTTATTTCTACATGTTTAAATACGTTCATTAACACCATTCGCATATATTATTTATAAAAAAATGATCTTGCTAACAGCTTGCTGAAATATTAGTCTGATAACCTGACTGCATTGAGTATAAAAAGCGTCAACGACAAATCACCACGTTTTTATTTTTG
>OZ024860.1:39792722-39795222 GCA_964017155.1 Oasisia sp. SBJ-2009
TAACCTTTGAATCGAGCAGAACTGAAACAGTGTTTCGGTGGATTCGTTGGGACAGTCACAGACACAGCGCCGATCCAAGACGACCCAATTTGATTGACCTTACCATCAAAACGACCACCAACAGCCGCCAAACTTATCCTAACGTATGTTACATACATATACATACACTACGTTATAAAATAAAATCACTTGCATTCCTCTAACGAAGAAAATCCATAAAACAAACGCGCTGATGTCGACGGCAATTTCGATGACCGCTGGCCGGTACCGTAAAATCGCAAAAATAAGTTAGCCTTACACAATATGCCATTAGACGGCACGTTTGTGCGCGCGAATATTGATAAACTTTACTTACTGCATTCGCACGCGCAAAATAGTTTAATTAATTGTAAATAATATAGTAATAATTAATTATTATCATCACTATGATTTGCAGGAAATTATAAGTTTTATTATAATATAGTATTTTATTTATATAGCGTTACATCCATAATTGGTTGTGGCGCTTCACAACATACTGCTATTAAAAATACAATAAGAAGAATACTACCCACAGATAATATTTCAAAATAAATAATGAAAATATGTGTGTCTATTTAATGTGACCTATCAGTATTAAAAAGAACCCATACAAATTCCATAACAACAATAGTGGTAAATTAATGTAAAGGTAATAAATAATTAAGATGGTAAAATTATTACGACGTAACAATAATTTTCATTCAGCACATATACATTTTTCTACTCATGAATTATATTTCCACCACCAGATATGTAATAATAATTATTTTTGGACAAAACACTGTATTAATTATCGGGACAATAAATCACTGACATTTAAGCAGAATATGAATATAATATGGGAAATATATGGTGGTAGAAAAAGAAGATTTTGGAGCATTCAAAAATAATAATATGTTATTGTTTCGTTATCATTGTTAAAAACATCGTTTATATAATATAAGCTTGCATGCTTGCAGTACACGCGGGATGTTTATAGAAATATTCTGAAAATTAACAATGAGACATCATCGAACAACACGTAATTTTATGCAAACACATGCATTTTTTTTTTTTTTTTAATATTACCTGTGGGTAGCATTCTTCTTATTGCATATATTTTAATAACATCATATTGTGAAGCGCCACAAACAATTATGGATTTGGCGCTAAAAGAAAAGAAATATTATAATTATATTATAACAAAACTTAACATTTTCTGAAGATCTTTGTAATGATAATAATTAATTATTACTTGATTAATTAAACTATTTCGCGCGTGCTAATGCAGTAAATAAAGTTTATAAATATTCGCGCGCACCACCGCGCCGCCTAACGTTATTTTGTGTAAATATAACTTTTATAGCGATGTTACGGGAACCGAAGAGCCTGAGTTGCCGTCGGGATCTGCGATCGAGTTACTTTTGTGAATTTTCTTCGTTAGAGGAATGCAAGTGATTTTATTTTATAACACAGTGTATGTATATGTATGTAAGACAAGTGATGAGAAGTTTGGCGGCTGCTGGCGGTCGTTTTCATGGTTAGGTCGGACAGTACATGTCATTGTTGATACTAGTCGATGCCGTGTCTGTCTCTGAACTGGTTGTTTCTCTTCTCGTCATTTCAATTTCCCTTGGGTCTTCACCACCACGCACATCTGGTCTGTCTGACACCGTCAGGGCTTTGTCTTTGTGGCTGAAATCTATATCCAGCCACTTCTGAATCCGTGCTATTTCCGTGAGACGAAGAATCGGAAAATCCAAGTTATTATTTACGCTCTTTTGTGAGCGCAAAGTCACAGCGCCACCCGACGGAGTTGCCAAGAAGTAGTACGACAACCGCCTATCAGTGGCGGTGAGTCTCATACGTCACTGTTTTTCTAAAATGGCGTTTTCCACAGACTTTCTATAGATATATGTTCTACAATTTTTTTCTGCTAAACCGCTGACGTTAAAAATGTGATTGAGGTTGGAAATTGTTAGTTTTACTTAGCTCTATTAGGCCGATATCACCAAACCGTTACCTTTGTTTTCCCTTTAAAGTAATATTATCAGCTCAGCTGTCCGGAATTACAGGGATGAGTAATTATTAGCCGGAAGTTGTTTGACTCAGCTGTCTTGAATGCGGAAATCTGGCGAATACGCGGAACATCGAAGACAATTGATGTTAGAGTCGCCGACTCAATGACTTTGCATGTAAACACAGTTTCTGGCTTGCTAAACACGAGTGTGTTGGCAGCATGCCATAAATAGAGCTAATACAGCTACTCTAAAACACATAATGTATTAGAAATGATAGAATCGTCTAATTGCATAATTTTAATTTTAAATGATTAATTAATTGACTAATCCAATTATTACGCCATAATTACGCCATAAACTGCATATTTAGTTAAATTCAAGGTTTGTATTTTCATGCGCTTCCTCATACATTTCTGAAATATTATACATATAATTATATATATATATATATATATATATATATATATATATATATATAT
>OZ024860.1:39802722-39810222 GCA_964017155.1 Oasisia sp. SBJ-2009
TATACAAACATCTTGACTACACATACTATGTTATGGCAATTTAGAAAACAGTCGGGTCAACATGTTTCCTAGTGTTCGGTTGAACAGCCTAACGTACTGTGACCCGTCGTAACAACCGGAGACGTTTCTGTCTATAACAACGTATCTTTTCAACACATGTATGATATGGGATGATATTCCAGTACAGATGATTGCAAGGTGGTTTATACTTCAGTACATTAACTATACACAGTTTATTACATAACAATAAGATTGTTGTAGAAAAAAAACCGATTTGTTTGCCGTGCTGCTTTACCATGAATAAAATAAGGTACGTTTACAATAACTTCGCTTAAGCTACGCTGTGTTTGTAAGTATTCGCTGAGTACACAAACGAAATAATTAGTGCTGTCTTTTTAGGTCGACACTTACGTGAGCTGCAACACACGCCAACGCCAGAACGGCGAAGAACAAGATGATGTACGCACGCATTGTCTCTTCAAAACAGGTCTGTATGGAAAGAAATTAACATCACATAAATTATCCAAGAGTGAATATAACGAATATGCCTTTTTTTGACATTTGACACACATATACATCACCGTAATATTCTTGCCAAAACGTAGCTTATCTACGGTGTTTTCACGCCACTAAAGCCGCTCAAACGTGGTCATTTGCAATGTGGAACCTTGTGAAATGTTGGATGACATCAGGGAAGAGACGCCGGTTGAGGCCGGTTGAACATTGCAGGAAATTGGAATAATGAAAAATGATTGTATTGATTTATAGCAGTTTGAATCCATCGATAACTTAACGCTTGCATTGATGTTCAAATGTCACACCTCGACTCACAGAAGAAATTGCTGGGGACACAACAACTTGTTTTCGTAACATATGAGCTTAGCTTTACGTTGACTTCGAAAATATCAAATCCCGCGATTGCACTTTTAGATACAACATGAAACCTAAGCACATAACAGTCACTAGGTATCGCAACTTACACAACATTATGCTAAAAAGGAAACCAAAAGGCGCTTTGAAGAGAGTGAATAAGCGAGACTGGCCTATGGGAAATGGAAGACGCAACGTTCCATTACATATCCTTAGAAGGCACATGGGATAAGCGAGACTACACTAACCAGTGCCTGATCATCGTAGTGACAGCGGTCCTTTAACGTCTAATCATGCAGAATACAAACGTCAAAAACCTCCTTACCTGTCTTAGCCAAACGAAGGTGTCCGTTCAAGTGAACAGTCGGAGTCTTTAAGTGTAGATCAGGCCGAGTTCCGCGTTTTATATAGCGACCAGGTGGGAGACTCCCCCCTCGTGTACGTGATCACTGTCACGTACATTCGACACATTGCATGAGCATGATGACGACTAAATTGCATTTACGTAATACGCTTGCTCTTTATTGCAATAGTTGTCTCTTTTTTAACGATCGTCTGGTTCTTTGTCAGAAATGTCGTTTGCTCCGGAGTGGTATTTGTTTTTGTAGTAGAGTTCACTGCAGCTAGTATAACGTGGAAAGATGTCGTTGATGCTCTTATTCTTTACAACAGCCAACATATCGAATCTCTCTGTAAAATTTATGTTTCAGTGAGCTTTCCAAACCATCAGTAATGTAACCACAGAATATGATTTACCACACTATCAGGTCTTTCACAAGGCACGACATTACAAAAAAGGCGGAGGTGTTGCCTTATATGTAAATGACAGAATTGACTGTACTCTTATTGAAAGCAAATCAGTTGTCGTTGAAAATATGTTTGAATGTGTTACGGTAGAATTGAATATGAGAACGATGAAAAATGTAATTGTCAGTTGCATTTATAGAACTCCAGGAGCCAATGTAGGCGCTTTCTGTG
The DNA here is from genome assembly GCA_964017155.1 of Oasisia sp. SBJ-2009. Taxonomy (NCBI): domain Eukaryota; kingdom Metazoa; phylum Annelida; class Polychaeta; order Sabellida; family Siboglinidae; genus Oasisia; species Oasisia sp. SBJ-2009. Next base: position 39,804,571 of record OZ024860.1, read on the forward strand.
AAGCCTTAGACAATATTCTTGGTAATATTAAATCAAAAAAGACTATGTATATATGTGGGGATTTCAATATTGATATATTGAAGCATAATACGCACAACTATACAAGGACATTCTTAGATTATATGTACAGTTTTGGACTTTATCCTTTAATAACTAAGCCAAGTAGAATCATCGATATTACTGCTACACTCATAGATAATATTTTCACGAACGAATTGCAGTTTCAAGTAAATAGTGGCTTATTGATTACTGATATCAGTGATCATCTACCGGTTTTTGCTATTTGCAGTAATCAATTTGTATGCAGGTGTGCAACTCCTTCACCGTATAGAAGAATTATAAACACCAGTACAACTGATAAACTTATAGCTGAATTAAGTCAACGTACTTGGCCAAATGTGACAGGCATATTAGATGTGAATTTGTCTTATAAAAATTTTGTATGTGAACTTCAAGATCTATTGAACAAACATTGCCCTGTAAAACGTGTTAAAAACACAGAAAATCGTTATTCAAATAATCCATGGCTAACCAATGGACTAAAAAATGCATGCAAAAAGAAAAATCGGCTATACAAAATGTTCGTGTCGTGTAGGACATTAGCCGCAGAAACCAGATATAAAACGTACAAAAATAAACTTACCTCAATACTTAGATTATCTAAGAAAACATACTATAGTAAATTGTTAGTTGCACACCGTAATAACACTGCAGAAACATGGAACATTCTGAGAACAGTAATTGGCAAACATCTTAAACATTCCAGCTACCCCAATTATTTCATTGTAGAAGGAAGCAAGGTTGATAACAAAACGGAGATAGCTAATGTATTTAATAATTTGTTTACAACTATTGGACCTGATTTAGCGAATAACATAATAACACCCACTAATACATCTGTATATGATTACTTAACTTTTAGAAATAAGAAAAGTATGTTTCTTTCACCAATTGATGAATGTGAAGTGATATCTGTTGTAAACGGTTGTAAAAGCAAAACATCCACTGACTGCGATGACATTGATTTTAGATTCATTAAAAGTGTAATTACATCTATTGTAAAGCCAATAACACATATATTTAACTTATCTTTTCAAACTGGAACCTTTCCTGAAAAAATGAAAATCGCCAAGGTCATACCACTTTTTAAGTCGGGAAGTAAAAATGATTTCAATAATTATAGACCTATTTCCCTGCTCCCACAATTACATAAAATCCTGGAAAAGCTATATAGCAACAGAATAAACACATTTACAAAAACGTGCGACATATTGAATCCTTGTCAGTATGGGTTCAGGGAAAAAATGTCCACTACACATGCTCTTGTAAAAGTAGTGTCTGAAATTACAAATTCCTTAAATAAACGAAAACACTCTATTGGTGTATTCATCGACCTACAAAAGGCTTTTGATACAGTAGACCACCAACTGTTATGAACGAAACTGGAATTCTATGGTATTCGCGGAGTTGCTTACCAATGGATAAGGAGTTATTTATCAAACAGATCGCAATACGTTAGTTATGAAGGACATAAATCCGAACTATTACCAATACAGTGTGGTGTTCCTCAAGGATCTATCTTAGGTCCGCTATTGTTTACAATATATGTTAACGATAGGTGTAATGTGTCGAAGCTACTGAAGTTTATTTTATTCGCCGACGACACAAATATATTTCATAGTCATAGTAAATTACCAGATTTAGTAAGTGAACTAAATACGGAGCTTGATATGATGTACAAGTGGTTTTGTGTAAACAAACTGTCATTAAATATTGCTAAAACGAATTATATATTATTTGGCAGATATACCCATCAACAAGATGTTGCTATCATTATCAATAATGTTACTATACAGAGAGTTCAAGCCACTAAATTTCTTGGCGTCTTAATTGATGAATCGTTAAACTGGAAGAACCACATTAACATGGTGAAATCTAAGCTATCGAAAGTAGCGTCTGTTATATACAAAGTTAGCCATTGTATCGACCACTCCAGCATGCGTACTCTATATTGTTCATTGTTTTTACCTCACTTAATGTATTGTTGTGAAATATGGGGAAACACATATGTGACAAACATACAATGTATTATATTAATACAGAAAAGAGTAATTAGACTGAGCCATGGTGCCAATCGATGGGATCATACAAATAACTTGATCTATGAGTATCGCATTCTTAAATTCAATGATATAGTTGAACTAAAAACAATTATATTTATGTTTGATGCCTATCATGATGTTTTACCATACGATCTTCAACAGTTATTTGTAAAATATATTCCATTATATTCTACACGTAGAACACATCAATTCATCAGATAAAATGTCCGCATAAATATGAGAGCAATGTCCATACCTGTACTCGGCGTGAAATTGTGGAATTCTCTCAACGAATCGCTTGTTAGCATAATGTCCAAATATAAATTTAAACGTCATTACATTAATATTCTCATAGGCAAATATACCATGTAAACATATTTGATCATTACGACAAATTAACATTTGTTGTGTGAACATATTTATTTGTTGTGTCATTATAATAAAAAAAACTAAGAATTACCACTTATCATTTTTATGAAAAGTGTTAACGGGGTAGACACATATAAGTGTTTCAGTTCATGTCTACTCCTTTTTAAAACATATTTCTTAATTGTATTTCATTCGTACCATGTTACTTATTATTTGTATTTGTATTGCTTGCTTTTTAATTTTGTGTGTTTTGAAATAAATTGAATTGAATTGAATCAGCAACAAGTAACCGTATAGAACATGTTGGCGATTAAAAGTGTGAATAATGGTAGTTAAAGTAATTAAACTTCCGCCATATGGGTAGGCTATTTAGTTATAAACCCTACTGTTTGTGGAAAGATGTCGCATAGTACATCTTGTAGAGCGCTGTGTCTGAGAGGGAGAGCTTCGGACTCTCGACTCTCTGGACACGGCTTCAAACCCTGTGCTGCGGGTGCTAAAACCTTGGGAAAGTGTGTTCACTCTACATTGCTCTAGTTCACCCAGGTGTATAAATGTGTACTTGGCTATAGACAAGTTATGGGTATGTGTACGAGCAACCTTCGCGCATTAATTGCATCATACGGCTGGATGCTTCCAAGAGAAGTTCAGATGGTGTCTGATTGAACAGGTTTGCCAGGGATGTAAAGTGTAAAGCGCTTTGAGCAATCCTGCGGATTGGCTACTGCGCTATATAAGAACTTACATATACTTAACTTGTTTAATTTATTATACAATTGTATATAATCTGGCGACTATACCAATCATATTAATGCCGCTTCATTGTCTCCATTGTAATTGTTTATACCACGATATATAATTGTTTCAAAGTATGCGCGAACATTAAATGGTATAAAATGATTTCACATATTTTCACCGTAAACTATCTATCTTTCTCCGACGTCTCGTGTGACTGAGAACTTGGTACGTTGAAAGCACAGCTCTTTGCCTAATATATCATGCCAAAATATGTTTTTATGTTTTGTTTTTAATATTCCAGTAGTACATGTATTTTTAAAACAACACGTAGAAGTAAGCAGTCACTCTCAGTAAGATTTTATACAGGCCGATCAATTGTCCTGAGCCCTCCTATCAAAACGCCAAAGCCAAATGCAAACGCACACGCGCACTCGCAAGCAAACGCACACAGACATACACATACACGCGCACGCGCACGCGCACGCGCACGCGCACGCGCACGCGCACGCACACGCGCACGCGCACGCACACGCGCACGCACACGCACACGCGCACGCACACGCACACGCACACGCACACGCACACGCACACGCACACGCACACGCACACGCACACGCACACGCACACGCACACGCACACGCACACGCACACGCACACGCACACGCACACGAACACGAACACGCACACGCACACGCACACACACACACACACACACACACACACATACATATACAAGTCAAAGTGACTATAATCGTTGTTATTACACGTCGATTAAAACAAATATGTTGAGAAATAAAGACAGGTGGTGCCAGTCGTTTCTTGAGCAGTTTGCAAGAGTTATCTCTCAATAAATGAATTTACTTTCTTTGGCGTGCTGGGCAATTAAACATAAACAATGTTAATGTGATGAGTGCGTGTTGTTTATTTACTTTGACAACATCTTTATGACAACATAGATTATGAAAATTCACGCAAGGGCGGAACTCCAAGTTTGGAGTAAGAATGGTAAGTTGGTTGTCGGCAGGATGGTTTGTAGATAACTATCACGATCTGACGGAGAGTTCCGTCGACATTCACCAACACACGAAGCCGGGGCAGAGGTTTTTCTGGTGGGGCACTACATCTACCCTATATGGCGCATGTACACGCATGCACACACACATACATATATGCATGGACACTTAATCGCACATACTCACGCAACTACATGCGTGCATGTGGAATCCAGGGGTCGTTGCCATTGGCTGATTGTATCCGCAAACCATGGAAGTGAGTGGAGTCGAACTATACAAATATAACAACTGATTTCGCCAGTCGTTTCTACGTCAGCCGTGGAAACAACGTATATATCCGTTTCAATATGAATACGTATTCACAACTGATGGAAATCCAAATGTAATGACCAATTCGTATCCTAAATATGACATGTAACGCGAGCAGCGTATGGCTGAAATCACCCAAAATTATATAAAATGACGGGAGGCCCACCACACTCCTCGTTGGTCGTTGCATACCTCTCGGGATGACGTTCAAATATTTAAGTGCATCAGATGCATCGATAATGAACCACTTTTGTGCTAAGACAAAATTCAGTCTGAACCGAACAAGGTCTGTCATGGTTCCAAAATCAAAGCGATTGGCCGTCGTACCAGCTATACCACCAATTCAAGGAGTACTATGACTTCTGTATTTAACGACCCAGCGGTCTGCGGTGACACGTGTGTTATACGCTTGGTGGGTCCATTTTAGCGCTTTGTTTCTCCAGATAATCAAATATTTCCAATACGTAATACCTAACTTAACTTGCGTGTCCTACTATTTTATTATATCAACAAAAACAACACAACTAATTTCAGGCAGCCGTACTTGTTTAACATTTAAACGAGGACAGATATGTACATACAAATGTACCTATAAACATACACACACACACACACACACACACACACACACACACACACACACACACACACACACACACACACACACACACACATAGGGGAAAGGCAGGTAAAGTGGGCTCCTTAAGCGCCGATGGACCTTCATTTGACATTTATGTACACAAAAGGTAAATTGTTGCTACACTACAGTTCAGACTTAATTATATTTTAACACGAAATGGTTGGTTGATTATCGATGCGTCTGATGCACTAAAAACTTTGAACTTCACCCCGAGAGGTAGGGGAAGAGCGGATAAAGGGTCCCCTTAGGCGCCGATTGACCTTCATTTAACATGTACAAAAATGGTACATTTCTGCTACACTACCTAGCTATGTATTTTAACTAAATACATGCACAGACTAGTTACCCTGTCTTAATAAATATAATACGCTAGACGAGTTTTAAATGACACCCATTTTATTAGTTTGTAAAACGTGGAGGCTAAATTTGACCCCCTTACAAGGCTATGCGATGCCATTAAATCGTTTGCGCAAATCTCGCA
>OZ024860.1:39815222-39825222 GCA_964017155.1 Oasisia sp. SBJ-2009
CGAGTCGCTGTATCGTCTGTTCCACATTGGCGGTTTTTTTTTTTAACTTAGGCCCAACTAACCAAGAAACAACAAACATTTTAACTTCAAAGAACTAACCTGTGTGTGTGTATGTGTGTGTGTGTGTGTGTGTGTGTGTGTGTGTGTGTGTGTGTGTGTGTTTGTGTGTGTGTGCGTGCGTGTGTGCGTGCGTGCGTGCGTGGGCGCTTGCGTGCGTGTGTGTGAACGTTCATACGTACATTTATAGATTTTAAATAGTGTGGTTAGATACGTCTGCTTGCAATAATTTGTCTGTTTGTTTTGTGCATAAAATAAAATAATTTCAGTAGGAGACGCAAGCTACGTTAGTAGTTACTGATCGGAAACGTTTGTTTATCGAGAGGAAACAAAGCTCTAAAATGGACCCACCGAGCGTATGACACATGTGTCACGGCAGACCGCTGGGTCGTAAAATCCAGAAGTCCTAGTACTCCTTGAATTGGTAGTAGTGATGGTGCGACCGACGGCCACTCGCTTTGATTCTGTACACTTGTGATGTCACCCTTTTGAATTATTCTCACTGGCATCATGAAAAACCTTGTTCGGGTCAGACTTAATTATATCTTAGCACGAAAGCGGTTGATTATCGAAGCGTCTGATGCGGAACAGACGACACAGCGACTCGTTAATGTTAACAAAAACAAATTGTAATATGGCACAGAGAAAAAACGTTATCGTGACGTGGAGCCAGGCACCGGTTGCCACAAGTCTAACCCGTTGAAATATCAGCAATTAGAAAAAACGTATTTTCTTGGTGCCCCTACCCCTATACATGGATAGATTTTAAACAATGTGGTCAAGTACGTCTGCCTGTAATTCTTTTTGTGTGTGGATATAATAAAATAATATGAATAGGAGACGCAAGCTACGTTAGGTATTACGTATTTTAAATGCTTGTTTATCGAGAGGAAACAAAGCGCTACAATGGACCCACCAAGCGTGTAACATATGTGTCATCAAAGACCGCTGGGTCGTTAAATCCAGAAGTGCTATTACTCCTTGAATTTGCATTCTTCTCACTGGGACCATGAAAAACCTTGTTCGGTTCAGACGTAATTATATCTGAACACGAGAGCGGTTGATTGTCGATGCGTCTGGTGCGTTTAAATCTTCGAACGTCACCTCGGAAGGTCTTAAGAATAAATTGGGGAGGAGTAGTTTGACATGGGCTGGTCATGCCGAAAGTATAGGAGATGAACAACTGGCAAAGAGAGCAGGTGTTCAAAAAGTTGAGGGGAAAAGAGGGGAAAGAGGGATGAAATTGCGATGGCGGATTGCGTAAAATTGACATAGAAAGAGAAGGAGAAGAATGGAGAAAAATTGCCTCAGATATAAAGAATTCGAGACTGCTGATAGAGAACGTTAAGATATAAATGTGAGATGAAGAAAAAAGACAATGAAACGAAATCATGGAAAACTCACCAGTGACGATAGAGATGTCAAGAAAACAACAACTAAATGCAATTTGAAACTAATATAGTAACCGGGCAACTATTATTTTGAATACTAAATATATTAGCCATCACGCACGTTGAGAATGAAGACATTTTCTTTGTCTCCCCTTGGGCTGCAGAATATGATACATTTCTGTGCGTAAGGGTAGAACTGGGAAGGCAAGTGTTACACAGGCACCCTTATACATTAGTCAGTGAACGTAGTTGTCATGTCGATATACATTTTAAGTAAGTTGGGTTTGAACGATATCTATATATTTATTTATACAGAGTTTGCTGGGTTGTCGAATGGCCCCCTCCAGGGCAAAATCCTGTCTACGCAACTGGTAGCATTCAGCCACATACAGCGGAAATAAAAACGTTTTTTCCAGTAGCAGAAGCTAGATCACGTGACGTTCTGCGTCTTGTTCGCTCGGTGTGGGTAATACATTAGGTGGCATGCAATCATCGTTGTATGTAGGATGCCTGCAGGAAGGAATAAGAATATTTTTCTCAACGAAACGAATAAAATGCTTAGCAGCTTTAACACAGTTGATATATATATATATATATATATATATATATATATATATATATATATATATATATATATATATATATATATATATATATACAGTGTCACACACACCAGTAAAATTCGTAAACTATTCTCATAGTTAATTAAGATTGTCCATCTGATTCGCGTATTATATATCATGTTGAACACTACAATAACGTGTTGTATTTTTTAACACATAATCTGTAAATGCAGCCGAGCTGTTACAATTAGTACTTATGTGAACACCAGCGAAGCGTGTCCATGTGTAGGTGTACCAAGAAAAGACGTTTTTCTATTTGCTGACTTGTTGCCGTTTGTGAGGAAGAGATCTTAACGTTACAGACTTGTGGCAACCGATGCGTCACTCCCCGCCACGGTGACGTGTTTTCTCTGTGCCGTATTACAGGTTGTCATTTGTTTTTGCTAACATTAACGTGTCGCTGTGTCGTATGCACCATATTGGCATGAGTTGGATTTTTAACTGAGGCCCAACTATCCTTGAAAAAAACAAAGATTTTGAATTCTGGAACAACTTCACAGTATTCCTCAAAACTGCGTTAGTTCTTGTGAGCGTGCGTGCGTGCGTGCGTGCGTGAAGTGTGTGTGCGTGTGCGTGTGCGTGTGCGTGTGCGTGTGCGTGTGCGTGTGCGTGTGCGTGTGCGTGTGCGTGTGCGTGTGCGTGTGCGTGTGCGTGTGCGTGTGCGTGTGCGTGTGCGTGTGCGTGTGCGTGTGCGTGTGCGTGTGCGTGTGCGTGTGCGTGTGCGTGTGCGTGTGCGTGTGCGTGTGCGTGTGCGTGTGCGTGTGCGTGTGCGTGTGCGTGTGCGTGTGCGTGTGCGTGTGCGTGTGCGTGTGCGTGTGCGTGTGCGTGTGCGTGTGCGTGTGCGTGTGCGTGTGCGTGTGCGTGTGCGTGTGCGTGTGCGTGTGCGTGTGCGTGTGCGTGTGCGTGTGCGTGTGCGTGTGCGTGTGCGTGTGCGTGTGCGTGTGCGTGTGCGTGTGCGTGTGCGTGTGCGTGTGCGTGTGCGTGTGCGTGTGCGTGTGCGTGTGCGTGTGCGTGTGCGTGTGCGTGTGCGTGTGCGTGTGCGTGTGCGTGTGCGTGTGCGTGTGCGTGTGCGTGTGCGTGTGCGTGTGCGTGTGCGTGTGCGTGTGCGTGTGCGTGTGCGTGTGCGTGTGCGTGTGCGTGTGCGTGTGCGTGTGCGTGTGCGTGTGCGTGTGCGTGTGCGTGTGCGTGTGCGTGTGCGTGTGCGTGTGCGTGTGCGTGTGCGTGTGCGTGTGCGTGTGCGTGTGCGTGTGCGTGTGCGTGTGCGTGTGCGTGTGCGTGTGCGTGTGCGTGTGCGTGTGCGTGTGCGTGTGCGTGTGCGTGTGCGTGTGCGTGTGCGTGTGCGTGTGCGTGTGCGTGTGCGTGTGCGTGTGCGTGTGCGTGTGCGTGTGCGTGTGCGTGTGCGTGTGCGTGTGCGTGTGCGTGTGCGTGTGCGTGTGCGTGTGCGTGTGCGTGTGCGTGTGCGTGTGCGTGTGCGTGTGCGTGTGCGTGTGCGTGTGCGTGTGCGTGTGCGTGTGCGTGTGCGTGTGCGTGTGCGTGTGCGTGTGCGTGTGCGTGTGCGTGTGCGTGTACATGCGTGCGTGCGTGCGTGTGCGTGCGTGCGTGTGCGTGCGTGCGTGTGTGCATGCGTGTGTGTGTGCGCGTGCGTGCGTGCGTGTGTTTATGCGTACGTGAGTGTGTGCGTGCGTATGCGTGCATCCATGCGTGTGTGTGTTTGTGTGTGTGTGTGGGGGGTGTGGTCGGCCTCCCGTCATGTGATATAATTTTGGGTGATTTCAGCCACTCGCTGCTCGAGTTACATGTAATGTTTAGGATGCGAATGGGTCATTTACATTTGGATTCCCGTTAGTTTTGTATACGTCTTCTAATTGAAACGGGTATTTGCGCCTTTTCCCCATCGGACGCAGAAGTGACTGGCAAAATAAGTTGTTATAATGTTATAGTTCGACTCCACTCACTTCCATGGTTTGCAGACACGAACAGCCAGGGGTACTATAGCGCATCGAAACGGCCCCTGGCTTGCGAGGATGTGTGCACGCATGTAGGTGCGTGGGTATGTGCGAGTGAGTGTCCATGGGTGTATGTATGCGTGTGTGCATGCGTGTACGTACGCCATATAGGGTAGATGTAGTGTCCCACCAGAAAAACATCTGCCAAGGCTCCGTGTGTTGGTGAATGTCTACGGAACTCTGCGTCAGATCGTGAGAGTTATCTATAAACCATCAGTCCGACAGCCAACTTACGATGTGTGACGCAAACACCTATAACGTAGCACTCTCACACCAAACTTGACATTCCGCCCTTGCGTGAATTTTCATATTCTATGTTGTAAGGTTTTGCCAAAGTAAATAAACAACACTCATTTGTCACATTAATATTGTTTATGTTACATTGCCCAGCACTCGAAAGAAACGAAAAATCGTTTGCTGAGAGATACATCTTTCAAAGTGCTCAAAAAACGACTGGCACCATTCGTCTTTATTTCTCAACCGATTTCTTTTTGCCGATGTGTAATAACAACGATCACAGTTGTCTTGACGTTACTGAAAGTTCTTAATATGTTCCTACGATCAGCGGATGTGTAGTATGTTATATATATATATATATATATATATATATATATATATATATATATATATGTATATATACTATATATAAGTTTATATATATACGATATATATAAGTATATATATATATATATATATATATATATATATATATATATATATATATATATATATATATATATATATATATATATATATATGTATATATATATACCATATATACTATATATATATATGTTTATATATATATACTATATATATACTCTATATATATAAGTTTATATATATATATATATATATATACTATATATACTATATATATAATTTATATATATATATATATATATATATATATATATATATATATATATATATATATATATATATATATATATATATATAGATATAGATATAGATATATAGATATATGTATGCTTTGAACATAACAGGTCACACATGACGTCGGACTCAGATAGATGGGTAACGCAGAATATATCTGAAATCATTTTAAACAATTTAATAATCGCGCATACTCTGAAACAATTATATATCGTAATATAAACAGTTACAATGGAAACAATCAATGACGCGCCATTGATGGGATTGGTATAGTCGCCAGATTTTATACTATGTTATCATAAAAGTAAAAAAGTAAAAGTAAAGGTAAGGATAGCTCAAAGTGCTTTACACTTTCCTTCCCTGACAGACCTGTTCCATCAGACACAATATCAAATTGTCTTGGAAGCATCCGGCCGTATTATGTAAATTAATGCGTGAAGGTTACTCGTATACATATCCATAACTTGCCAAGTACTCATTTATACTGCTGCGTGAACTGGAGCAATGTAGTGTGAACAAACTTGTCCAAGGTGTTAAGACCGCTGCACAAACAGTAGCATTTATAAATGACATCGCATCCCCATATCGGGCAAGTTCTGCTGATAAACACATAGGTTCATTTGCTTATTTCTATATGTTTACTTACTTTAAATACTTTCAATCACCAACATTTGTAATACAGTTATTTGTTGCTGATGGTTTGGAAAGCTCTCTGAAACGTTAATTTTACAGAGAAATTCGATAATTTGGCTGTTGTGAAGATTAAAAGCACCAACGACATCTTTCCACGTTATACTGGCTGCATTGAACTCAACAAAGAGAGTAGTACAACTCCGGAGCAAACGACGTTTCCGGTTAAGAACCACGCGTTCTGTAAAAAAAGAGACAAATATTGCAATAAAGAACAAGCGTATTACGTAAATGCAATTTACTCGTCATCACGCTGACGCAATGTGTCGATTGTACGTGACAGTGATCACGTACACGAGGTGGGAGTGTCCCACCCGGTCGCTATATAAAACGCGGAACTCGGCCTGTTCTACACTTAAAGACTCGGACTCTTCACTTGAACGGACATCTTCGTGTGGCTAAGACAGGTAACGAGGTTTGACGTTTGTATTCTGCATTATTAGACGTTAAAGGGCCGTTGTCACTCCGATGATCAGCCACTGGTTAGTTTAGTCTCGCTTATGGCATGTGCGTTCTAAGGATATGTAATGGAACGTTGTGTCTTCCACTTCCCGTAGGTCAGTCTCGGTTATTCAGTCTCTTCAAAGCTCCTCTTGGTTTCCTTTTTAGCATATTTTTGAGTAAGTTGCAACACTTAATGACTGTTATGTGCTTACGTTCCATGTTGTATCTGAAAGTGCAATCGCGGGATTTAATATTTTCGAAGTCAACGTAAAGCTAAGCTCATATGTTACGTAAACAAGTTGTGTCCCCAGCAATTTCTTCTGCGAGTCGAGGTGTGACATTTGAACATCAATGCAAGCGTTAAGTTGCAACACTTAATGACTGTTATGTGCTTACGTTCCATGTTGTATCTGAAAGTACAATCGCGGGATTTAATATTTTCAAGTCAACGTAAAACTAAGGTCATATATTACGCAAACAAGTTGTTGTGTACCCAGTAATTTCTTCTGTGAGCAATTTGTTCATCGAGTCGAGTTTGTGACATTTGAACATCAATGCAGGTGTTAAGTTATCGATGGATTCAAACGGCTATAGTTTAATATAATCATATAATATTTATTCCAATTTCCTGCAATGTTCAGGGCAACAGCCCAACATGCGTCACCCGGCGTCTCTTCAGTGACGTCATCCAACATTCACAAGGTTCAACATTGCAAATGACCACGTCTCAGCGGCTTTAGTGGCGTGAGAACACCGTAGATGAGCTTACAATTTAGCAACTTTTTTTGCAAGTACATTACGTTTATATTTATGTGTATGAAATGTCAGAAAAGACCAATTCGTTACACTCACTCTTGAAGAATTAATGTGATGTTAATTTCTTTCCATACAGTCCTGTTTTGAAGAGACAATGCGTGCGTACGTCATCTTATTCTTCGCCGTCCTGGCGTTGGCGTGTGTTGCAGCTCACGTAAGTGTCGACCTAAAAAGACAACGCTAATTATTTCGTTTGTATACTCAGCGAATACTTACAAACAGCGTAGCTTAAGCGAAGTTATTGTAAACGTACCTTATTTTATTCATGGTAAAGCATCACGGGAAACTAATCGTTTTTTTCTACAACAATCTGGTTGTTATATAATAAACTGTTTATAGTTAATGTACTGAAATATAACCCACCTTGCAATCATTTATACTGACATATGATCCCATATTATCGATGAATGTGGTTAAAAGATACGTTGTTATATATTGAAATCTCTTAGGTTGTTACGACGGATCAGAGCGCGTTAGGCTGTTCAATCGAACACTAGGAAGCATGTTGACCCGACTGTTTTCTAAATTGTCATAACATTATACGTATTCGAAATGTCTGTATACATCCAGCGACGGCGATGGCGTTATAGTTGTTAATATAATACGGTTTTGGGAACATATTTGCTATGTATTATGAACTCCGAAAGATAGTTAATGTCCAATATTGGCATGAGGCTGAGTTACTCCTGTTAAAGCGGGGGAGACAGCTTCAAGTTGTTATTGGTTCATTTAATATTACGTTCGTATGACTACAACCTGCATTCTGAAGGTTTACTCCTGCTAATTTGATGTAACCATGTTAATAAGTTACGAACAATGCTGGCAATTTGAAAGATGATGTTCAAATGTTAAACTCAATAACTAGTTTCAAAAAGAAATTGATTGGTAATAATGCGGGGGCGAGCAGAGTTAACGGCAATACCCTTTGATGTTTAACTTTCCCACGTTCACTACAACTTATGAGCTGGCACCCTTCATTTCATTATGACAAAAAGTCACATTTACAGGGCCACACTGGAATACGTTCAGTGAATTGATTACGCTAGTGACAATAGCTTACTTACTTATTATTTCATGTTTGGTCTATTTAAAATGGTAGACATATTTGAATACTGAACTGCTGAAGTTTATATTAAATATTAAACACGATATTCACAACAATATTATATGCTTAGAGACGGATTCGTGCTCACATGTACATATGCATGCACGCATACAAACACATTCATATAGAGACCTGCTGCTAACACATCATCTGATGGTATGACATTGGTATTGATTCGGTTAGCCCATAAAAACTGGTGTAAGTGTGACTGTTTAATAATTCAGATGTGTTATTTATTTCATAGGAAGAAGTGGTCGAAGAGACGGGTGAGTGTTGAATGCAAAATGCACACACATTCACACACATTCACACACATTCACACACATTCACATAGGCACGCACACACTCACTCACATACTCTATCTCTCTCACACAAATACACATAACAATACAAGCACACAATCTGGCAAATACCAGCACACACACACACGCACACGCACACGCACACACACACACACACACACAAACACACACACACAGACACACACACACAGACACACACACAGACACACACACACACACACACACACACACACACACACACACACACACACACACACACACACACACAAACACACACAAACACACACACACACACACACACACACACACACAAACACACACACACACACGCACATACACACATACACACACACACACACACAAACACACACACACACATTTTGTCGTGAATACAGATTACGAGAGCAAAATCAATATCTTAAAGAATTCGTAAAATCAAATTTTCTCAAACATTTTTTTATTCCTACACGTATAATGCCCTTGATAAGTTTGCATTTGATGTGTGTTTATTGTGGATAATAAAATCCAATCATGGCCTATTAAATATGTGCATGTATAAGATGATTTTGCTTTCACGCAAGCGTGCAGTTGATATTCTTGTTATTCCTATTGGCCAATACATGTATGCATGCGTTGCTCGGTTAGTCACGTATTTACAGTGAACTCTGTTGAAAGTTACTGTAAATATGGTGCTTGTGAAAATGCTAAGCAACATCTGCTTCTGGATGACCATGTTATCATGTCAACTTATGCGAACACGTCTATTACTTTTCAGTTTCTGAAGAAACTAGCGAAACACGTAAGTACTGTGTAACATTCCAAGACATTCATTGATTTTTTCTCCGAAAATTTGTAATTATTACATATTTTTGTGACATACTTAAATTACATTCTTAAAGCATGAAATCAGGTTGCCAGTTCCGTTGTCCAGAATTACTGGGATGAGTAATTATTAGCCGGAAGTTGTTAGACTCAGTTGTGTTGAATGTTGGAATCTAGCGAATGCGTGGAACACCAAAAAGGCAACTGCGACTAGCGTCGACCGATTCCGTGATTTTGGCAAAAGGGCGTAGGTACAAACTGAATGTTCTTATGTGTATTGTAAACCTGTTTCTGTCTTACAAAACACGATTTTGCTGGCTGTCGTCAATAATGTGTGTTCTAGTATAGCGAACTGTGTATCAAATGGGAAAGAGAAAAGCACCTTTTTATATGTACATTTTACAATTATGTAAGTTATTAATTATATTATTATATCATAGTGGTGTAGGTGGTAACTAACTAAGTATACGGAGTTAAAAAAGCATATTAATGTTTTTATTATTGCGTTAGCTATGTGAAGATCCCCTTGTTACAGATGTCGTAGCTCCGCCCCTTCCGCGCCAAGGGTCAAGGTATTTCAGTTGTCGTGGCGGCTGCCAATGCTACTCCTGGGGCGCTGTCACGTGTGTAGCCACTGACACTGGATGTGAGTGCAAGGGCCCTGCTGGAAACTTCGCTGGAGGTTGTCAAGTGGAGGTGCCACACGAAGACTTCTTCCACTATCACTGGTGCAGTGCCGAGGATCACCGTGGAGCGTATTGTGTTTGCGATGATGTAACCCCTAGCAAACCCGTAAACTGCAGATCCGATTAGTCACTGCGTTCGCCAGGTGGCGCCGGTGTTTCG
>OZ024860.1:39835222-39860222 GCA_964017155.1 Oasisia sp. SBJ-2009
ATACACCTCTAGCTCAATGTACTGTTTGTTCCGTAACTTACGGGTGGGTAACGTGTTCCTAGTAAGATTTGCGAGTAAATACAGAAGTTAAAATACACAATATAATGGCATCTAGTCTGTGGAATGCGTTGCCAACTACGACATATACAATGCATGCACACATTTATTGCTATTCTTAAAGCACACTTTTTAAACTCGCGTTTAATGTTTAGTCCTCGTAATGTTATTCTTTACTTGTCAAACCCATATTTATTTATTACATACACACACGCTTACACGCACGCACACACATACACACACAGACGCAAAACTATATATATATATATATATATATATATATATATATATATATATATATATATATATATATATATATATATATATATATATATATATATATATATATATATATATATGTGTGTGTGTGTGTGTGTGTGTGTGTGTGTGTGTGTGTGTGTGCGTGTGTTTATGTGTGTGTGTGGGGGGTACATGTGTCAAAACATTTCTTTCTTTCTACATTAATAAATTTACAAAAATGCCACCTTTGATTTACTTTTAGCTGTATGTACACATTTGGTTTGCTTATAATTATTAAAATATGAACTCCGTCTAAATCTATCGACTTTTGTCAAGAGTTTTAATTTGGATGTAATATCTAAATAAAGTTACTATTATTATTATTATTATTATTATTATTATTATTATTATTATTATTATTATTATTATTATTATTATTATTATTATTACTATTATTATTATTATTATTATTATTATTATTATTATTATTATTATTATTATTATTATTATTATTATTATTATTATTATTATTATTATTATTATTATTATTATTATTATTATTATAACAACTTCAGTTTCCTGGCGTTATTTCACACACACACACACACACACACACACACACACACACACACACACACACACACACACACACACACACACACACACACACACACACACACACACACACACACACACACACACACACACGAAAGTGCTTAACTGGGGAGATCATGTCTTCGCTCGCGTCTTCCTGTTGTCACTGTTGTAAACCTTGAGTTAGTCGGGCAAGTCACGCCATTCTCCCGTCTAGGTAAAAAAGAATTATCAGTCCAAAACAGGGGATAATTTCATATATAGTTGCAATGAGCGGCCATTTTGGATTATCGTATCCTTGATCTCAGACATCAGTGATGCCCATGTTAGCCAATGGAACAACATTTACTTAGTAGAGAAAGACACCTAAATATCCCTCGGTGATAGATTAACGTATTTCTTGAGATACGGAAGTAATGGGATTTGACAGTCGCCATTAAAATAATGGCGATAATTTAGAGGTTGATGAATGTCAACAATAGAACCGTTAACATCGCTATCCAACAAGCTATTCAGCAACGTTAACATAATTGCTCTGTGACATAGTTTTTGAGATATGGTGACATTTGTCTTGACGACCGCCATCTTTAAAAATGGCGGAAGTCTATATCGGAGAAGTCCAAAAATACAATATTTGAAATCCTCGTCCCCTAGTACATAGATATACATACCCCAATTATTGATATATATGACGTAGTTGTTAAGGTACGGGGAAATATAATTTGGCGGCCATCTTTACAAATGACCTTCCCCGCGTTATGCCCAGTTTTTGCAATTTCCACCTAGTAGAATGTTAAAGCCATAATTATTAAAGGGAAGCACAGGCACATTTTGGTATAGTGCACCTAAAGGCTCCTGGGCTTTTCTAATGGAATATAATGAATGTGGAATGTATATTGTTACGTTGTCTTTATTTGAATCCCATCAAAGATGTACATGTGATGGCTTTTACTTGAATAATTGTTGTGCATGACCTTAATTATTTAATGGATTGAGAACATCCAGTACCTCTGGAAGCATTTTATAAGTTATTAATTATCAGTTTTGTCTCGGTTAATCACTAGTGAGTCGATTAATTAGTCGGGCAATGAAATGCTGCAGTGCGTTCAAAGTTTGTTTGCATTTCTATACCATTGACAGGTGTGGAATCCGGGTGACGTCACACTGGCACACCTGAGGTGTTCCTTAAATTAATATGCAAATTATATCTAATGCTGCCAGTTCACTATATCCAATTGTTTTCAATATGTATCACACCGCTTATGTATCCTGGAGGTAATGTCATTTGCAAGGCAACAACAACATTTATAAACTGCAAGTTTGTGAGACGAACTAGGATCGAACGATACAGGGAACATGGAGTAGAACACACCTCAGTAACTACTGACAACACAACAGACGAATTTACAACGACACATTAAGAGGACGACGTGATGGCAGTTGAACAAATGACTAAAGTAGCTTAGCATCAGCGTAATATGCGACGACACTGACGTGTTCATCCTGTTTCTACATTTCTACTCCGGCTTACCTGCTGACTTGCATTGTGAATGGGAAGAAGACACGATCTGTGGTAGCGAAGTTTATAGTGATCACTGACGTTGACGTTGACGCTGTCCAAGGTCAACTGCCGCTCCAACGTTACGGGGGCCTGTTCATGACGACAACCAGCACGCAGAAACCACAGGTATCAGTGTCAGAAACACGACAACTGCGAACGAAGAGGGCCAGAATATCGTGTGGCAGAGCTGCAGTCTCCCGATTTATCGGGAGATCTCCCGGAAATATAGCAAAATAAACACAATCTCCCGATCTCCCGCTTTTGATTTGCAATCTCCCGCAAAAGAATCGTTTTGTATTTTTTACGCGTATTTTTCGATTTCTTTTGCCGGCGCACCGTTTTGCCAGCTGTGAGCCATCTACGGTACACGAAAAGTGCCGAGAGCAGCCGAGCGGAGACTATACAAGACGCATGTAATAGAACTTTTCTGATTGGTCAGCTAACAGGAAGTGTCTATATCCAATGGCCAATGGAAACGTTTGATACGTATTGGGTAGGAATAGGTTTAGCGCATTTTTCAAACGAGGAAAGTGCTGGAGGTACAATGAGTGAAAAGTCTGAAAAGTGTTTGAAAAAGAAGAAATATGATTCCAAGTACAAGAGTGAATGGGCATCTGAGTTTGCTGGAGTTGTAAAAGGGTCTGAGGAGACGAGGGCAAAATGTACTTTCTGTATAACGGGGTTTTCTATAGTACACGGAGGCAAGCATGATATTAAAAAACATTGTAACTCGACATTGCAACTCGCCAAGTATATCCAACCGCAGGGTCTGTGACCTGTTGGCCTTCAAGGGCAATGCAAGCAGCTGCTGCTACGGGAGAAAACTTGACAGAGGCTTGGCAGATGGTGTCAGGAAGGCAGTCAGCTAGGCGAATGCTGACCTTGCAGTAGCAAGAGCTGAAGAACACATGATGGAAATGAAGACGCTAGAAGAGCGCATATAGAAATAGACAGAAATGCAGTTCTGCTAGAACTTTTTATTTTGTGAATGCTGTTTAGACTCATAGGTGCTAAATATAAGCAAAGCACGCAGGAAATCACGTATTTGGCATTCTAAATTACAAAATGTGTCCGGGGCACCATGCCCCCGGACCCCCCTGGCATTATTGGTTGCTTCGCAACCTCGGGCAACGCGCTGGTGTGGTCCTTCAGCAGCGCCTGTGTAAGGCAAGAAACAAATACGTCAATGTGTAGTTCCTCATAGCACACGTGCTGCAATCGTTCATATATATATATATATATATATATATATATATATATATATATATATATATATATATATATATATATATATATATATATATATATATATATATATATATATATATATATATATATATATATATATATATATGTATATATATATATATATACATACATATGTATATGTATGTATATATATATATATATATATATATATATATATATATATATATGTATATATATATACATACATATGTATATGTATGTATATATATATATATATATATATATATATATATATATATATATATATATATATATATGTATATATATATATATATATACACATATAGATAGATATATTTATATATATATATATATATATAAATATATTATATACATACGTATATATATTATATATATATATATACATACATACATACATACATATATACTCATTTATGATGTTATTTATATAATGGTTCGCATTAATTTATTTATTTAGATTCTATTCAAATGTCTGAAATAATGTACTATAGCAATCGAAAATAGCTTGTAATTCCTGAGTATTTCGCTAGCAGTGACAGGTTTCTTCGGGATGTTTTAAAGCGAGGCTACTCGTCATTTTACAACATTTGATTCTTATTTCCTTAAATATCAACCGTGTGTATACGCCCTTGTTTCCACACCAAACAATACGCACTGTTTCGTACTTACCACGTCGGGTGGCGCTGTGATCCCACCTGGCGGTCATCGCGGCGGGATGGTAGTTGCCCCGACTCCCGCCAGTCACAGTCTGCACTCGGGTGTGTCCTGATGTTGTAGACCTCTCTCACTCTCTCTCTCCCCCCTCCCTCTCTCCCTCTCTCCCTCTCTCCCTCTCTCCCTCTCTCCCTCTCTCCCTCTCTCCCTCTCTCCCTCTCTCCCTCTCTCCCTCCTTCCCTCCCTCTCTCCCTCTCCCTCTCTCCCTCCCTCCCTCCCCGTCTCTCCCTGCCTCCCCCTCCCTGCCTCCCTGCCTCCCTGTCTCCCTGCCTCCCTCCCTCTCCCATCCCTCCCTCCCTTTTTCTTTCGAACTTGTTCTAGGGCGATTCCCACTTCCGACGCCAGTTGTCTATGATGGACGCGGAGCGCTGTATTGTTGTAAACGGTTTTTGGCGTCTGGGCGACGACAACACAACTATAAGTAAGTGTGATATACTTGCAGTCTGTTGTCGTCTGTCTTGCCCCACACACGTATTACATCGGAATGACTGCTACTGCGACGGCCTAGTATGACGACGATTCAACGTTGCATCATAGGTCTTTATTCACAGTAACAGCATAGTGTACAATGTTTGCAGCCCTTATATACCTAACAAAGGGGGCGTTCCGAGGCGTTGCCCCGAGTGGCTAATCTGCAACTATCATGCTACCATGAGTGGGTCTTGGCCTACCACAATAGCAAATAACCTATTTCTGGCATGCATAATTAATAAACGATTCCATCAGCGGTGCACTATAATACAGCGATCTGAATAATAGGCCGGGGTAGTTGTGGCAAACGTTTACCGCTTGACGTCGAAGTGGTGAGTTTGAATGACGATTTGAAAAAGATACAGCATTAGGCGCAGTAGCGTTACTAATAGTCATGATATTCGCGAGATGGCGCTACCTTTCTCATGTTACACTTAAGTGATTTTGATGTGCTAAGGTAAGTAAATAATCGTCGAGTAGACGTTTTCGTTTAACTACAATCATGGGCAAGCTTAAACATCCAAATCAGCTGTTTTATTATCTGTTAAGATCCTAAGAGGTTTGAGAAGGTTGGTTTGTTACAACATATAAATGAATTAGTATAGTACACTGCCAATGAGGGTAAACCCCTGACCTCTATATAACTGGATGGCTAATGCCGCACCCGTGTGTGTGCTGTCACTTGACGCCACGCTCCCCCACAGCCGCCAGGTTGATGTATGCCACCTGACATGGGCGGGCTATTCAGTTATGTGTTTTTTAGGTCTGTGTGTTGATATTTCTTAGTTGTTAGGTGGTTTCCTCCAAACAGTCCAAACTTGGGCTAACGCAGGAGTTGTCCTCAAGAATTAGTGAGTCCACTACAGGTTACACATTTACCACCTGGGTGGGATCTTGTACTTCCCCTGGCATAGAAACTGTTTACTGAAACACTATTATTTTGGATGTCATGTATTTGGATTTGGATTAGGGTTATAAGGCAATGATCTATTATATAGAGATCAGTGGTAATATGTTTTATACAAGTAAATTCTGGCTCGATCCCCAAAGTCGGGTTTCCATTGTTACTGCCATGCAGCGGTGACTACCTTGCACCCCATTTTTGAATAGTGGTTTGGTCCAAATCCTGCTGCACCTGTCTTGTTGGCGTAACTGGTTTGATTCTAAACATCATATTTTCCATTATGAATAATTAATAGTACCATAAATAATATTACACACAAATAATACTAGCCTATTGTTAAGAAATTGGTAGCTGAAGTTGAGCCATTTAACAATGAAAATGTGGCCGCATGCCAGCGGCTGGGAGCCACATGGCCGCGGCTCGGGGGTATCAAATATCTGCCGCGCGCCATCCAGGCTCTATGTAGGTCAGTGGGGTGAATGAACTTCGCCAGTTTATTTTATGCGCATAGTTAGATCATTAATCTTTCCTGTATACACTAGAGTGACAAGCTGGCCCGCTGCACTGAAGCCGCTGTGGACCACTGGCTGCTATCTAATTGCCAGGCAGAAAGTGCTGTACTCACTGGCAGGATATACTCACTTAAGCCTAAGATAAACACAGCTGCACTCCAGGAAGACCTTAACACACTCGACAAATGGACAAAAAAATGGAAAATGAGTTTCAACCTTGAAAAGTGCCATGTCATCCCTGTTACAAGAAATAAAACTATCACTAAAACCCAGTACATTCTCCACGGACAACCAGTTCAAACTGTTTCACAAGCTAAATATCTTGGCCTAACCATAACATCTGACCTTCGGTGGAATGCCCACATAAATAGCATCTCTTCAAAAGCAAATAGATCATTAGGCTTCCTCCGCAGAAATCTAAAAGTATCATCAATCCAAATAAAAACTCTTGCTTATTTCACCTTTGTTAGACCTATCCTGGAAAATAGCTGTACTGTCTGGGACCCTTACACCGCTACACAAATAAATAAACTTGAAATGATACAACGCCGAGCAGCTCGATATATGTTTTACATCGCCACCATAATACGTCAATTAAGTGTCACCAATATGCTCCAGTCATTAGGCTGGAGATCCCTAGCAGACCGTAGAAAAGATGCAAAACTATGCATGTTATATAAAATATCAAATGACCTAGTGGGCATACCTGCAAATAAATATCTAATTCCTTCAAACACAGTCACTAGAAAGCAACATTCCTTGTCTTACGTTATCCCTCACTCCAGATGTAACTACCACTTGTATTCTTTTTTCCCAAATACCATTCGACTTTGGAACTCCCTCCCTCAACATATTGTAAATAAAAACAGCCTTGATTCTTTTAAGAGCAATATCCAGTCTTTCCATTATTCCACCTTTTAGATATAACTAGTTTTTTTTGCACGCATTACTTTTACATGCACAAATTACGGCTCTGATACACTGCAATGCACCCAAAACGAAAACAATATATATACATATATATATATATATATATATATATATATATATATATATATATATATATATTTCTGATTTTTCCTGTTCGCCCGCCTGTATCTTCAGCATGTTGAAGCTAGGCGGTACTCGGAAGAAGAAGAAGAAGAAGATGTAGGGTAGAACTGTTGAGTAACGTAATAAATGTGAAAAAGGTCTGCTAAGACGAAATTTGTAACTTGGATATGTGTCGTTGTGCCCTTAGCCCCAGGCCTAGTTAAGACAACTCATGATTAATTTCTGGAGTAGGCCAGGTGTTGAATGTTTTAAGTTGGTTCACTGTGTTGAGGTAGGGATCTAAATAGTTGTCACTGTGCTTCCTTGGCAATGTGAATAATGATCCAGTGGGATAGGCTGTAGACTCCAGCTTAGTCATTAGGGGAAGGACTGTGACCCGGATTATATAGAACCCAAACACTGGACAGTTCGGTGGTTGACACTGATGTGAGCAACGTTAATCCATTTGGGGACATGCTGGCTACAACAGTCATTGTGAAGTAGCAAATATGGTTATTTTCTGTGTAGCGTACAACTGTACCAACCGACAGAAAACAGGATCCGGAGTCTTTTTCCACTGGTTATACAATATATAGCTTAGGTTATGATCTTTGCGAACATATTTATGTTCCATTGCCATTCATTTAGGAAATTAATAGTTTTAGAACACTACAGTCATATGCAAATTAACCAGCAATATAAGGAAACCTGTTACTATGACACACCTGCTATTTTGTTGTAGTTTGCCTAATTTTTTATTTATTGTTATTACTACTGACACCGTATAATTAGTTAGTTGACTACCTTAGCATTACTACTTTTCTACCTTTCTACCTTTTCTACTACTGTTGTTAGTAATATTGGCAGCTCTGTTTTGTTGTTGTGTTCCCTATTCTCTCATCCACTTTGCATGGTCTGTTTTGTAATCTGTGCAGTTGGAGGACGGACTTCAGTTGGTTGATTTTTAAATGACTTTTTTTGTAACACACCACAACAATTGTGGATCTGGTAGAATAACAAATTAAATAGTACTAAGCTGTACAGTGAGACACTGTAAGCCTGTTGATTTGTTTCAGACAGACATATTAGTGAGGCAACTGTTTGAACACATTGTATCCAGTTAAACAACACTGGCTAACTGATGTCAGTAAATAAATAACGTGATAATTATGTAGAAAACGTGATGCAATCCTATGTATATACAGGGACTGCAGTTGCTTTCTGCCTGGCAATAGCATGGCTGTCACCAGCTCATGTTGACTTGAAAGTATCATGTGTCAACTGATAGCGACCGAGCGATCTTGTTCTACTGGGTTGTTCTATTTATGTCTATGATTTTATGTCAGTGATAGATGTTGTTGTAGAAGTTTCCTAAGGTGTTGACGGAGTACACGGCTGCTCCAGTGTTAACTACTAATGTTTCAGTGTTTCAAAGTATCAAAAGTTAGGGACCAATCTCCCGGCCCATACCATTGTAACGATTAAAAGCGGTATCGCCTCCTAGCGATCACATGCTAAGATACAATTACTTAATAGCCACTATATCACAATGGTGTGTGTGTGAGAGAGAGAGAGAGAGAGAGTGTGTGTGCGTGCGTGCGTGCGTGCGTGTGTGTGTGTGTGTGCGTGCGTGCGTGCGTGCGTGTGTGTGTGTGTCTTTGTCTAACTGCAACACAAAATATGTATATACATGCATATGTATTATTATGTATATGTATGCCGTATGGTTTTCATAATAACAAATAGCACACACATATTGTATATACATATAATATACATATAATATATATATATAATATATATATATATATATATATATATATATATATATATATATATATATATAACAAATAGCACACACATTATATATATACATATATCAATATAATTATGTATATATTACTCAAATCA
Organism: Oasisia sp. SBJ-2009; assembly: GCA_964017155.1. Lineage (NCBI taxonomy): Eukaryota > Metazoa > Annelida > Polychaeta > Sabellida > Siboglinidae > Oasisia > Oasisia sp. SBJ-2009. Next base: position 39,844,470 of record OZ024860.1, read on the forward strand.
ACAGCCACACTTTATCAAGTACGAAATGTCTACGGGCCTATAGGGCAGGTGCAAGACTATGGGGGACGGACTTCAATTGGTTGATTTTTAAATAACGTTTTTTGTAAAACACCACAACAATTGTGGATCTGGTAGAATAGCCAATTCAATAGTACTAAGCTGTACTCACCCCTCACACAGTGAGACACTGTATACTAAGTATGAGCCTGCTGATTTGTTTCATACTGGCATATTAGTGAGGCAACTGTTTGAACACATTGTACACAATTAAACAACAGTGACTAACTGATATTAGTAAATAAATAACGTGATAATTATGTAGAAAACTTGGTGCAGTCGTATGTATATACAGGGACTGCAGTGGCATTCGGCCTGGCAGTAGAATGACTGTCACCAGCCGATGTTGACTTCGAAGTATCATGTGTCAATTGACAGCGGCCGAGCGATCTTGTTCTGGTGTGTGTTATTTATATCTATACTATAATAGATCTGCACAATGATCCAAAATAACAGATGCCCGGTTCCTAGACTATGGTTATTATACACATTGCATAAAAATCAATTATCTAGTCGAATTTTTCACTGGGTAATTGGAATTCCCTATCGTGCATTTAACCAATTTAATAAGCAGTAACATTACACTTGTTATACGCTATCTTCTCATCATGTATGTTAATGGACGAATGTTAAAAAACGACTTCATTAGAGTCGGTGACTAAGTGTTGTTATTTGTTATGTTCCTTGCCTCTAGTTTGGGAGATGTAGCGTGAAGAATATAATGTCCGGCTTTAGATGGATATTATGTTAGAGTAGGGATTCGTGTCTCTTTAGTATTGTGTTTTTATCATAGTTTCTTATTTTGTCGGCTTCTGTGAATGTCTATACTTGGTCTATATACATACGTACATACATACATACATACATACATGCATACATACATACATACATACATACATACATACGTACATACGTACATACATACATACATACATACATACATACATACATACATACATACATACATACATACATACATGCATACATGCATACATGCATGCATACATACATACATACATACATACATACATACATACATACATACATACATACATACATACATACATACATACATACAGACAGACAGACAGACAGACAGACAGACAGACAGACAGACATACAGACAGACAGACAGACAGACAGACAGACAGACAGACAGACAGACAAACATCCATATATATATATATATATATATATATATATATATATATATATATATATCGACACAGCAACGGACGTGTCATTGACGTAGTTATGATTTGATATGATTGGATATATATATATATATATATATATATATATATATATATATATATATATATATATATCCAATATCAAATAATAACTACGCCAATGACACGTCCGTTGCTGTGTCGTTTATAAACATACTTTTCTTAATTAATGTAGCATAGAAAACGTTTCCTGATACTCGTTGATAAACATCAACCTACGAACGTGTGTACAATCGTGTCGTTCTCGCATATGTTGCAGATGCCTGCAAGATGTGCAAGGAACCACTGAAACAAACACCAACTTGTACAACTATTCGATGACCACGAAGGGGGAAAACATGGAAACGGAGAAAGTGTGTAGAATTTCATCTTAGACCGACCTCTCTGTGTACATCGATCGTTGTTCGTACGGGAAAACGTTGTATGAGCGTACAGTGTTTTACGCATACAGACTGGTAGTGCAAACAGTTCATAAAGACGAACAACCATGGTGAATGAATTGTAGAAAAAATATGCACTATTTCATATACACTGAGTTGTTGGCGTCTATCGGCGTGTGTGGATGGCCACTTTCGGAGAAACACTGCACGTTCCGGCAATACAAGTTGTAATAACGTGAACCTGAGCCAAACTGAAAGAAACGAGTTGTTTCGTGAACGAGCCAAGTGCGTGACGTCACAAGTGTAGCAAGACGCACTGAAGGAACGACTACAAATACAACGTCTTGGTCGTCATTACAGAAAGTACCATAGTAACGGAGACATATATACTAAGTGTCATTATACCTCGATAACATTTCACGATGGCATGCGTTTTCTCATGCGCTGTATTCAATGTAATTGGTTGCGTTGTCTTGACCAACATGCAGTGATATTAATGAGCCAACAATAATCAACAATAAGTGTTTTGCGTGTGTATGAGCCACGATCATGACGTCACCAACAAAAAAGAACGACTACAACATATCAATGACACTGTGTTCACTACGAAAAGAGTTATGCCGTGGTAGTGACATATACACGTCGTGCTATTAAAATGTGACAAACATTTCATGATGGCATTGGCTCTCGACTGTGGGACGATCTTCATTATACTTGGTTGTGTTGTATGCGTTATCGGTCTCGTAGGAAATACTCTATCGTTTGTGGTGCTTCATAAAGGGGGGTGTCAGAATGTCGGATCTTACCTTCTTAAGGCTCTTGCATTGGCTGATAATTTATTTCTGGCAGTATATATGTTTGTTGACATTAATTTATTATTAATACATGTCTACAAGTGGGAGGATATAACAGATTATTATATAAGGCCTATAATTCACACCATCAATGTGAGTAGTGTTTGGATGGTGGTGCTTGTCGCAGGCAACCGTTATGTCGCCGTTTGTCATCCTCTTGTAGCGTCGAGGCTGTGTACAAAGCGCAACATTTTATTTCAAATAATAATCATGACGTGTGCAGCGTTCGCTTTCAATGTCCCTCGTTTCTTTGGACTTGAAGGTGTACATCTGTACACTTATCTTTACACAGGCATATTATATTGTACATTTGTTTTCGCCATACCACTGGTCATGCTGATTTTCTTCAACGTCCACTTAATACATGACCTCAGGATGGCACAACGCGAAAGAGTGACAATGACGTCACACTTAAGTCTTGACCAAAATAACGTTACACTAGTTATGGTCATAATAGTCGTTGTGTTTATCGTATGCCAAACGCCAGCGATGATCAACCATATATTGTTTATTTTCTATGCAGACTGTATTTCATATTATGCTGAATGCACAATATATACGACATTTTTCTCGACAAGCAACGTGTTTGTCGCACTAAACTCGTCCCTGAATTTTTTCATATACTGCCTATTCAGACGACAGTTTCGACAACAACTGGGAGTGATATGTAGTCGACTGCGTTGTCATTCCAGTCAACAGGATGTCATCACGCTCTAATTGAAAACACCAATACATGTATCGATAAGAATCGGTCGCTATAAACACCATCTCGTTGGGTGTGCACGTGCAAGCTCTCCAATAAACAATATGCACAATACTTATATTAATGTATGCATACCATTGTAGATATGCCTAAAACAAACATAATGCTAAAATGAGCGATGAATAAAATAAAGTTGTACAAGAGGTAAAAACATACGTCGTTATTATGGCCAAGTATGTATGTATGGCCAAGCTAGGAGTAATGTTGTTAGGTAATGTACAAGGTGTACTACAGCTTAAGCTATATACACGCACGCACGCACGCACGCACGCACGCACACACACAGACACAGACGTCGGTCACATTTGATTTTGGGTGACCTAGTGGCGTGTTGACCCCCACCAATTTGGTGTCAATTGTAACTAATGTGTAATGATATTGTTGGTGTTGGTTGTACATATGTATAAGACATGTTTGCTGAGACTACTGATGTAACTGTTGTTGATAATGTGTATTAAAGTCATTCATTTTGGCCAATTTCAATCAAACTTGGTCTTGCATTATTGCTTTGCATAGGAGACTGTATGTGACCGCGGTTGCATACAATAATCCTATGTGAAGTGATAATTCAAGTGGCGACATCTGGTGGGTTAGGCCAGGAGTAATCAAACACCCGGAGTCTATATAAATCCAGTTCAAACCAGTACCGGTCCCATTCGCCACTTGAGTTCGAGAAGCAGCATTGTGTCGTTCACTCAGGAGATAAATTTATTTTATTCGTATTTGCAAATTTAGTGTTGTTAGGTGTTGGGAAATTTTGTATCCCTCCCACCTCCCTGTTCCACACTGTATGTACTGTGTGCATTGTATTTTCTTGGGGGCGTGTTGACCCCCACCAATTTGGTGTCAATTGTAACTAATGTGTAATGATATTGTTGGTGTTGGTTGTACATATGTATAAGACATGTTTGCTGAGACTACTGATGTAACTGTTGTTGATAATGTGTACATATTAAAGTCATTCATTTTGGCCAATTTCAATCAAACTTGGTCTTGCATTATTGCTTTGCATAGGAGACTGTATGTGACCGCGGTTGCATACATATATATATATATATATATATATATATATATATATATATATATATATATATATATATATATATATATATATATATGTATATATATATATATATATATATATATATATATATATATATATATATATATATATATATATATATATATATATTGTTATGTGTCGCTGTGTCTGTGCAGGGTGCAGGCGTGTGTGTGTATATGTATATATATATATGTTTATGTATATGTATATATATATATATACCTGTGTATACGTTAGTACGCCCATGTTAACTCCTGGACACGTCCGTGTACACACACACACACACACACACACACACACACACACACACACACACACACACACACACCTTTTTCCCTTGCTTCCTCTACATGCCCTCTTGGGCGTCATCAAGCGGAGGTCAGTTACACTGCTTCGGTCCCTGCCTACGGCTGAACAAGGGCCGTTTCTCTGCCTCGCGCATTCTCCCACTCCGTTTAGTGGGCGCTATTTTGGACCCTCTCTCTTGCGCTTTTCAGTGTCCTGTTCACTTCGTTTTTATTTACATACCGGGATTAGCAGGATGTCTCGTTTGCACTTTTTCATTTGTATGCATTTGGTTTATATTTTTACGCGCGACGTACGCCGATGTACTTTCAGAGGTGTCGTCTGTTTCAGCTGTGCGTGATTTACCTCATTGCCTGGCGCCATGTATATGGCCGTAATATGCTAGGAAAACAGAGGTGTCGTCTTTTTCAGCTGTGCGTGATTTACCTCATTGCCTGGCGCCAGGTATATGGCCGTAATATGCTAGGATAACAGAGGTGTCGTCTGTTTCAGTTCTGCGTGATTTACCTCATTGCCTGGCGCCGTGTATATGGCCGTAATAGGCTAGGAAAACAGAGGTGTCGTCTGTTTCAGCTGTGCGTGATTTACCTCATTAACTGGCGCCAAGTATATGGCCGTAATATGCTAGGATAACAGAGGTGTCGTCTGTTTCAGCTGTGCGTGATTTACCTCATTGCCTGGCGCCAAGTATATGGCCGTAATATGCTAGGTTAACAGAGGTGTCATCTATTTCAGCTGTGCGTGATTTACCTCATTGCCCGGCGCCAAGTATATGGCCGTAATATGCTAGGATAACAGAGGTGTCGTCTGTTTCAGCTGTGCGTGATTTACCTCATTGCATGGCGCCATGAATATGGCCGTAATATGCTATGAAAACAGAGGTGTCGTCTGTTTCAGATGTGCGTGATTTACCTCATTGACTGGCGCCACGTATATGGCCGTAATATGCTAGGATAACAGAGGTGTCGTCTTTTTCAGCTGTGCGTGATTTACCTCATTGCATGGCGCCATGTATATGGCCGTAATATGCTATGAAAACAGAGGTGTCATCTGTTTCAGCTGTGCGTGATTTACCTCATTGACTGGCGCCACGTATATGGCCGTAATATGCTAGGATAACAGAGGTGTCGTCTGTTTCAGCTGTGCGTGATTTACCTCATTGACTGGCGCCAAGTATATGGCCGTAATATGCTGGGATAACAGAGGTGTTGTCTGTTTCAGCTGTGCGTGATTTACCTCACGGACGCCCTACCTGGCGACAAGTATATTGGCCTTAATTTAATAATAACAATAATAATATAAGCATTTATATAGCACCATTAATCCAAGTTACCTTGTTCGAAGGCGCTGTTACAAGAAATCATAGAAAGATACCCAAAGTCGTCGTCTGTTTCAGCTGTGTGTGTGTTTTGCCTGCGTCATACACGGCGGTTCGGCCTAGTGCCAAGTGTATTGCCGGATGTCTTTTTCAGCTGGGCTTTCTTTGCCGGCGTGATCCACATATGTCTATCTGGTGCCTATACTCGTGCACCCAGGCTAGGTGAGGTGGCGGAATTTTAACCTCTCAACTCTGCCTGGGAAATTATGGGCTGCAAGTGTAACCGCCAAAGCGGCCTTCTACCAGATTAGGGTAGTTACCCTGATTGCTTCCCAGGCCGTTTTTCACATAACTAATAGAATAACGACACTCTTTTGCAGTCATTGCTGTATTTTAAAACTATTCAAAACGTAAAACTTATACTACCAAGAAAATAAAATAAAAAATGTCCGGTTGTTTCTGTTATGTATTCAGCTGGATTAAACAGTATCCATGACTTGGCAGCATGGCTTAGCCTCACGCGGATCAATTTTACAGGCCGGCAAAGTCGCCAGAATGTCTTCTCGGCGTAGTTCTGCAGCTGCCCGACAGTCGGTTAAGCGAGACTCCCTGGCGTCATGTATATTGACCAATACATGCCAGTTGTTTTCGAAGCGTCGTCTGTTTCAGCTGTGTCTGTTTTGCTTACGTATTACACATATGCTCTACCTGGCGCGAAGAATATTGACCGCCAGATTCCACTTCACACTTCGTTCACGTTTTTTATCCGGTGCCGGCCGACTTCCGCGCCGGTGTGCGTGTCACATTTGATTGGACGCGTGTTCACATCGTTCGGCCTGTGTTCGCATTGCTTGTTTTTGAACGGTGTTCACTTAGTTTGGGCGCACGTTGTGGTTGAGGTGATTACTTTGATGCATGTCCGATTTGTTTGGGCGGCTCTTATTGTCAGGCACATGGGGTTATCCAACTCTGGGCCACTTGGTTTTGGGTGGATGCTATGTTCGGGCTCGGCCTATTATGTATAAGCCATGCCCACACTTTCTACGCGCAGGATGTCGTCTGACCGCGGATTTTGTCTACCCCGGTTTGACGTGTTTGGGCGCTTGATGCGGTCTGCTCTTGTCTACGCAGTTGCCCCATTTCTATATTCTGCTTGCCTGTTCTGGGTGGATCGTGTTTATGTGTCTTATTCATTTGTTGTGACGCATGTGCTGGAAGATATAATCACTTTGGATTGCTGTCCTTATCTAGGACGTATGTTTCGATGTGCCATCGTCTGGTCTAATGATCCGTGTCCACGTGGTTATGGTAGGTGTTTGTTTTCCAACACTGTTCTCATCTTCCATGACCTTCTTGTTTCGGCGCATGTTATTGGGTGTCTTTTTCTTGTGTTTATATGTCTTTCTCTCGCCTGAGAAAGTGTGAGGTATTATGCGCTTCCGGCTTTGTTCTACGTGTTTTGGTGCGTGTTTTGTTTTAACATGATTGATGACCATGGACACTTCCATCTCGTTTAAGCGTTTGTTACGGTTTGGCAGTGTCTATTACTGACCAATCTCTAACATCTTTGAGTTCTTGATATGATGTCACATCTTATGTGTGTTTGATTATTTTACAATTCAATTCTTTTTCATTCATTTTATTTCAAAACACACAACATTAAAAAGCATGCCATCCGATTACTACTCGTATGCCGCATAAAGTACTATTCAGAACTATGTTTTGAAGAGGAGTAACCACGAAGTGCAACACTTATGTGTGTCTATCCCTGTGAACCCTTTTCGTAAAATTGTTACGTGGCGCTTCTTAGTTTTGATTATCATGATGCTGTTACACAACACATACATACGTGCACATAACAATTGTTAATTTGTCAGTTGTGTTGACAACATTAAGGCAGTATAAGAAATAAATATTATAAAAGTACAAATAAAACATATTAGTACGTATATCTAAATCAATCTTGTACAGAAACTGACCTAAAAAATATTATATTAAACAGAGATAGCCGAATAAATAAATATAAATAACATACATAGTAGTTAATTATTAATGAATGACTACAGCAATACAATATTTGTGTAAGTTGTAATTAATAATAAAACTAAAATATATATTAACTTGTAAACTATTCATTAATAAATAATTAAAATGGCATGCTAGTTGAGCTAATTAAAAATAAATAAATAAAAAGTATAGAAGGGTGTAAGGTGTAGAACAAACTAGACATCAAATGCAATTTTGATATAGTAAATCTTAAGCCGTGTTTTAAATGTGTCCATGTACGCCGGCATCCGATCGTGTAGGGCGCGAAACACAATGACGAGTAGTTTGTATTCCATGGGGTAGGCCTACTTCACGGACAACCAGTGGAGTTGTTGCAATGCGGCCGTCATGCTTCGCTGGTCACCGCGCCAGTGCCAGGTTGCATGACATGCACCCGAGTTAGGCAGTAACATTACCCCTATCTCTCTAGGTGTCACATAGCTGGGCGACCGAATTCATTTCACCTTTTACAGTCATCACGTTGGAAGCAGCGAGACAACAGCGAACTTGTAAGGACAACCTTTCTTATGCTGAGACTGTGGCTTTGGCATACGGCCAAAGATAAGAACTGTTACAAGGCTGATTAAAATCAACCTTGTCGAACAGGGACAGAAAAAGGGATGGAATGCTGTGACGGCAGAGGTCAACGCTTTATCGACGACGTTGCGGAGTGTGCAGGACCTAAATAAAAATTGGCAATTACCTCATTTGTGTGTTTCTGTTGATAACTGTTTGAATAAAAGTGAATTTTAAATGACATAACTTTGTTATTTATATAACTATTAAAACACTGCTTGAATTCTGAAAGGCATTGAATGGAGTAATACATTGTTTTTCGTACTAATTAATTCAGTTAATTAGTTAATATTAGCTAAGTAATGCACCAAGTTAACAGACTAACACATTCTAATTAAGACCAGCAGAGTTAATAAATATGAGGATATTTATATATATTATACAGTGTGCGTAACCACATTTATTATGAGAAAAATTATAAATTAACTAGTCAAGTAATAATAAATTAATTAATTAGTTAATAGTTGATAATTAGCGGGTAACCTCGACATACAGAAACGTGTAATTGTAAAATGGCACAATGGCCATGAATATATGTTGATATAAACATAACATTTGCTAAAACCACTTTCATTGTGGCAAGAGATATAATTTGATAGTTATGCAATATTAATACATTAATAAATCAATAAGTATTCGTATACAGACCAATACAAAAACAAAGGCCATAATGTCCATAATTATGAAGATAATTACATATATTATGCAATGTGTGTAACCACATTTGTAGTAGTTACAACATAAATTAATAAATCGTTTAATAATAATTTAATTAATTAGTCAATATTTTGTAATTAGCATGCAAAATTGACAGACAGACAGACAGACAGACAGACATGTAAGTAAACACCTTTATTTGCCTGGTTATGCGGACAATCGTATAATTTATACAAGCAGTAAACCACTGCTGCCATTGATACAACGCGCTGTGATTCACCCATTCTGCCTAACTTGTGACGTAACCTAGCCGGGTGTGTGTCGTGGAACCGCTCCTACTGGCTTGGTGTCACGTGGTTGTTATTTGCCCTAACTTGGGTGTAATTTGGACTTGGGTGTGTGTCATGGGGTCAGACCACAGTTAGACGTCCTGGTGTGGCCCATACGAATGTAGCACCTTAATAATTGTGTCACATGAGAACAATTAGAAAAATTCGTTTTATGTGAAATGAGTACAGTAGGACAGGTATACTAGTAGGTTCAGTGCTGTGATGTATCTGCAGTGCAATGACGCATGTTAGACAGAGTGTAGTTGACGTAGTGATTTTTAGCCATTTCTTCTTACATTACCCTGCGGATGCAGAAAAGCGTGCTCAGTTTGGTCAATTTTGAGGGGCAGTACACATGCATGCATTTTAAGACAGCCTGAGATATGCTTTTTTGACAAAATTTCATCAGCATATCAGTCACGTGACTGCAGTGACTGTGTTAAAATTTAACTTGCTCTGTGCCCTCATGCAACTGGCCACAGACCCGCAGCACAACTCTGCGGCTGAACGCTGCACCATCTCAAGGCGGTGCAGGAGGCGGTCGGAGATGCCGTACAGGACAACGTTCCCGTAGTCTAGTCGTGACGTAAGACCACATTTGCATTTTCCATAGGCGACCATTATAACGTTTCCTTCATTTCCTATTAATCTTGATCAGCTCTCTTATTGACAATTTCACAGCATATTTACCCTCCATAGACAGAGGTTCAGTGAAAAATTCGTGAACTTTTAATACCTCAGGCTCCCACAAAGTTCATTGAAACCTTACACCCCTCCATTTCTGCTTGAACCACCCACGGATTGCCCCGGATGACATCACCAAGCAAAATCACAAATGTATTAATACGCAGAAATGCACCGAATGACAGCTGTCGTAATTTGACAGCTCTGATGTCACGCTGCACAAAAACGTCATTTATAATCACTCCACACTACATATGTGCTCACAGAAATTCAGACAACGTGCATAATGCTGCTTTTATAAGGTACTCTGCGGTCAATGGCAATGGCGGACGTGCACATTTTGGTGGTCTTACGCCTCGTGATGTGACGAGGGAGTGGGCTAGATTCTTGCATGCTGCAGTTTTCAGACTTGTTCGTATTTTGGCAATACGAAATAGATTTGAGTAAGCAGAGCGACATACGTTCGATACTTGCGCCGACATGTCAAGACGGCTGTCAAGTAAAACGCCTATATCACGAACAGTCGGCGACAGTGATATGGATGACCCACATACACAGATGGTGGACAACAGAGAAGGCGAGTGGACGGCGGCGGAATGAATGAATGAATGAATGTTTTGAATGAATGTTTTATTTTCGGAAACGTACACAAAACGAACGAAACACGATTGATTCAGTCTGCGCCTCGTTTAGAAGAAGATGGTTGTAATCCAGCCACTGTCTAATATCACTCACGCATTCCTCAATGTTTCGTTGTGCATCAGCGTGACTCGATGGCGGACACTCAGAGTACAATTGAGTGTCGTCTGCGTATATGTGATAGCGGATCCGGTGGCGATCGAAAATGTCCGCAATATGAATAAGGTAAACGTTAAATAGTAGTGGACCTAGGACCGAGCCCTGTGGAACACCGTGTTGAATAATTACCGGAGCAGAGGTAACGTTGCGTGTCTTAACTGCGTTTGTACAAGCAGTACGCCACGCCGTGATTCCACTGCCTGCGTCAGGTCTTTGTGTATTCGCGCTAGTGTTGTCTGTGTGCTGTGTTTAGGCCTGTATGCGCTCTGGAATGGGTCGTTGAAGCCACTGCCCTGGTGTCAAGATAGTGGCGTAGTTCACTGGCAACGTACTGCCCTAGTGTTTTCGATAGAAAACGTACGTTACATATCGGACGGTAGTTTGCCAGACAGTTAACGTCATTGGCATTTAGCAGGCTCGCTGGCAGTGTGAATGTAAGCGTATTAGTTATAAACAACCGGAAAAGATAAGGCCACAAATGCTTAAAGGGATACTCCTGTCAGTGAGAGGTTCACAGCATTTACTTACATCTGTAAAATACAATGGTTATTCATAGTAATTGTGCACAAAGATCGTTAATAAACAATTAATTATAATATAATGGGGTTCCACAAATCCACGTTAGTCATTAGAGGCGTTGATATGCAATTAGATCCTAGTTGTGTATCAGCGCCTCTAGCGAATAACGTGGATTTGTTTGCATGTTTTGGGGAACGCTTGTTTAAATCATCCTTTTCGTGTATATGAAGGGTAGGCTCTTAAATGTGAAGGCGCGTAGCCAGCCGTATGTGTGGTCACTAGACAGAACAGCCAAAACAACGCCATCTTGGCATGGCACTGAATTCGATCGAACGTCCCGCGACGTTTCATCGACTGTAAATGTACATTAATGTAGACATTGTACTTTCATATTGACGGACATATTATACGATATCAATATTTAACTATGTGTGAAGACCTAGCAGTCTCGTGTGATGCATACGGCGAGCTGTAGATGATTTTAAACACTTCCTTTACGGCATCGAGCCAGCACACCTGTCGTCGGGCCACCAGTCGACGTTCCATCGGCTGTAAGTGTACATTAATGTACATATTATGGTTTCACACTGACGGACATGTTAGACTGTATCCATAGTTTAGCTATGTGTGAGGCTTCGGAGTCATGCGAGTTCAACAGCTGATTGTAGGATGATTAAAACAAGCGTTCCGCATAACAGTGCCGCATTTTACGCATTAGAGCGTCCTCTGTTGGATTAATTATTGTGGTACCTCATTGTACCAAAAACACTCTATGTTGGATTCAGGGCGCTGCCATTTTGACACTTATGCGCCAGTGACGTAACCGCTTACGTCACTGGCGCATGCACGTTCGAACATCTTTTGACTGTCCATTGGTAATGACTTATCCAGTACGTCGCGGATTACTTACTTCACTATCACAATAATTAGCGAAAATTCCGCCAATCCTTGCTTTTTACAACAACGCGCCAGTGACGTAAACGATTTGGCTTACGCCACTGGTTCTGTGCCTCAATATGGCAGCGCTCTCAAACTAAGACAGCATGTTTTTTGATAACGTTAAACTATAAGTAATTGTTTATTAACGTGCACAATTACTAGCATAACTAATATATTATACAATACTGTGAACCGCTCATTGGCTGGGGTATCCATTTAAGCCGGCAATTTGTAGCTCATGTATATGTGCACGCATACACATTTGTGTACATATGTGTGCGCGTGCGATTGTGTGAGCGAGAGAGCGAATCAGCGTTGATATGTAACTCACAACAAATCCGTCTTTGGCAGAAGTCGTTTTATTACCACCGATTCACTTTTCCTGTACAGTGTCACACAACGTTTAAACAATGCACGCCAGAGTAGCAACGATATTGTATAGCAAGTTACATCTATTAAAGTAGATACAATATAGATAGAATGTAATGTTATTGTCACTATTGTCATTGCAGCCAATCATAGTTTCACTAAATGTGGCAAAAATTACTCGAAAAAATTGTATCTAATCCGTTGATAAGGCTAGCGACTCTGCCTTGTGCACAGAACTGTGTGCTGGTGGCGCCCCGTCGTGGGAAAGATGCGAAATAGTGGCGCTACCTAGCGAACGCAGTAACTAAATTCTGCAATCCACGAAAGGTAAGTTGACGTTGCACACACAACGTGCTCCACGGTTTTCACCGGAACTGCACCAGTGCCAGTAAAAGAAGAAGGGGGCATGTGGCACCTCAACTTGGCAGCCTCCATAGAAGTCAGCATTGCCATGGGAATGGCACTTGCATCCAGTGGGAGTAGCATGACAGTGGACCCCGCCCCAGCCGTAGCAACGACAGTCGCCAGCCCTGAGACACCTCGCTCCTGCGTGTGCCACGGGCGGTGCTACGACATCTGCAACAGGTGGATCTTCACATTGGACATAGCTAATATAATATAATATTAGTAAATTACTTAATTGTAAAAAAAGTATACATAAAAAGACTTATTGAAGACTGCCAGCAAAATCGTATTTCGTAAGACAGAAACAGGTTTTAACTACAAAGTTTAAATGTTTGGCCCGAAAAGCCCAAACTGTAAATAAAACATTCAGTTTGTACCTACGCCCTATTGGCAAATTCACGGAATCGGTCGACGCTAATCGCAATTGCCTTTTGATGTTTCACGCATTCGCTAGATTACGTCGTTCAATACAACTGAGTCAAACAAATTCCGAGTAATAATGATTCATTCTAGCAATTTTCGGTAACGGAACTGACAACCTGACTTTATGCTTTAAGAATATAATAATATTAAGTATTTTTGGAGATTAATCTAAGAATTATTTGGAATATTACACAGTACTTACGTCTTTTGACTCGTTCGTCAGCAACTGCAAATTAATAGACGTGTTTACGTAAGTTGCCTGACACGATAACATGCTCATCCAGAACTAAATGTTGTTTAGCAGTTTTACAAACACCATATTTACCATAACTTTCAACAAAGAGTTCACCGTAAATACGTGAGTTACCGAGCAACGCATGCATGCGTATATTGCTCTTTAGGCAAGTAAGAATAACAAGAATGCTATTTACAATCTTGCGTGAAAGCAAAATAGTCTCTTGCAAACATACATTTAAGAGGCCAATATTGAAATTTATTATCCACAATAAGAGTACAGAAAATGCAAATTTCAAAGGGAGAGAAAAGAGCCTTTAATATATTGATTTTGTTCTCATGACCTGTGTACACGAGTATACCAAAATGTGTGTGCGTGCGGGCGGGTGTGGTATGTGCGTGCGTGTCCGAGTGCACTCACACACATTCACGTACTCTCTCTCTCTCACACACACACACACACACACACACACACACACACACACACACACATATATATATATATATATATATATATATATATATATATATATATATATATATATATATATATATATATATATATATATATATATATATATATATATATATGTGTGTGTGTGTGTGTGTATGTTTGTGTGTGTGTGTGTGTGTGTGTGTGTGTGTGTGTGTGTGTGTGTGTGTGTGTGAGAGAGAGAGAGAGAGAGAGGGAGTACGTGAATGTGTGTGAGTGTGTCTGTGTGCATTTGCGGGTGGGTGTACACGTGCGTATGTGATATACATATAACCTTCCCTGGTTCAACACTCACCCGTCTCTTCGACCTCTTCTTCCTATGAAATCAATAACACATCTGAATTAATTAGTCATAGTTACACCAGATTTTGGGGCTAAGCGAATCAATACGAATGTCTAACCATCAAATGATGTGTTAGCGCGCATGTTTCTATGAGTGTGTTTGTATGCCTGCATGAGTATGTGCATGTCTTACCATCAGATGATGTGTTAGCACGCATGTTTCTATGAGTGTGTTTGTATGCCTGCATGAGTATGTGCATGTCTTACCATCAGATGATGTGTTAGCACGCATGTTTCTATGAGTTTGTTTGTATGCCTGCATGAGTATGTGCATGTCTTACCATCAGACGATGTGTTAGCACGCATGTTTCTATGAGTGTGTTTGTATGCGTGCATGCGTATGTGCATATGAGCGCGAATCCGTTTGTATGCATAATAAAATCTTGTTATGAAAATCGTGTTTAAAAAAAAAGTAAACTGCAGCAATTTAGTATTCAAAAATATCTACCACTTTAAATAGACAAAACATGAAGTAAGCAAGTAAATAAGTAAGCAAGTAAGTAAGTAAGCTATTGTCATAAGCGTAAACACACTACCTCGGTATGATTGCCAATCAAAATTGTGTTTTGAAACTGGATGTTTTGGTTACGATTTGAACGTGTTGCAGGCAGAATCTTTCAAATTGTCAACATTATTCCGAGCTTAATAAAATGAGTAAATACAAATTAGCAGGAGTATACCTTCAACATGCAGGTTGTAGTCATCAGAACGTAATATTAAATGAACCAATAAGAACTTGGAGCTGTCACCCCCCCCCCTTTAACTCAACCTCATGCCAATATTGTACATTATCTATCTTTCGGGGTTCATAATATATAGCAAATGTGTACCTAGTATTGTATTATATTAACAATTATAATGCCATCACCGTCGATGGATGTATACAGACATTTTGACTACATATAATATGTAATGGCTATTTAGAAGAGTCGGGTCAACAGGCTTCCTAGCGTTTGATTGAATAGC
>OZ024860.1:39867722-39885222 GCA_964017155.1 Oasisia sp. SBJ-2009
TTCGCAAAGACATTTCTCACATGCTTTCTTTGCCATTTTTTCATATCCCATTCTTTCCGTATGGCCGCAGAGTTCTTTATAATACCTCACAGTTTTAAGTGCATCAGACGCTTCGACAATCAACCGCTTTCTTGTTAAGATACAATTAAGTCTGAACCGAACAAGTGTTTTATGGTGTCAATGAGAAGAACGCAAAGGGGTGCTATCACACACAAGTTTACAGAATCAAAGCGATTGGACATCGGTCGCACCATCACTGCCACCAATTCAAGGAGTACTAGGACATCTGGATTTAACGACCCAACGGTCTGAAACATATGTTATACGCTTGGTGGGTCCATTTTAGCGCTTTGTTTTCTCTCGGTAAGCAAACATTTTCAATATGTAATACCTAACGTAGCTTCGTCTCCTATTGAAATTATTTTATTATATCCAAAAAGCATTGTTTAATATCTAAACGACATCAGATCTACATGAAAAAACGTAAGCATAAACGTACACATACACGTTTCTATACCGTTTATTGCCAAAGATATAGCGATTATAAGACTTTTGGTTACCGGTGGCGGCCATCTTCCCACGAAAAAGTGAACGGAAAAAATGGAAACATTTTTTTCAGTGCTTTTGGGTCAATATAAGTGAAAAAACACAATCATTTAAAATCTATATGAAAAGTTACTGGACATATATTTGCTACATAATAAAAAATAATAGTTGCATTGGATTCCACATACTTCAAAACATATAAAACGACTCCAAGTTCAAGTTTCTATACCGTTTAATGCAAAAGATATAGGGATTATAAGACTTTTGGTGACCGGTGGCGGCCATCTTGAATTTCCCCACGAAAAAGTGGACGGAAAATTGGAAACAGTTTTTTTCGAGTCCTTTTAAGTGAAAAAACACAATTATTTAAAATCTATATGAAAAAGTCACAGAATGACACAATGACATACCCTAGCTTCCGTGATGGCGCAATTTCCAACAATCATAGATTTACGGTGACTCCTATTGAACGCCGCTGCACACAAACTGCTTCATCTCGCAGCGTCATGTCATACCGCATTATGACGGGGTGAAATTGGTCTTTCACACAATGTATGACATCTCCATAATCTTGAAGTAGATGCGCAACTTTGTAATATCTGACATTTTATGGGTGACCTTGTTCGAGCGGGTCGTCAGTTTTATGTTTCCATGATACAGCAAAATTCTTTATTCTGGTTTAAAGCAGAGATAATGTGCTTTTTAAAAATGTATGGCTTGACCATTTTTTCATTAAATAAAGTAGCTATACAGCCAATTGAATATCAAGACGTTTTCTGAAGAGCGCAGTTTCTAAAATTGAACGTTTGACGGTGACCTTGTTTGACCTTGAATTACCGCTAACTGCACCACTTGGCAACTCTACGACAGGCCTAATTATAACAGGGAGATGCAGGGCTTTCCAATGATATAACATTCAGGTGTGTGTAGGGGGGCCATTTAAACTCCTAAAATAAAGCATTTTTTGCGGATTTGCCGCTCGCCTAATGATGATGAGCTGTGAATGTATTCGTCCAAATGAGTATGGGTCTGAATTCACACCGAGGCATTCCATCATAGACCACTGACGTGATGAAAAGATTCGTTGAACCAATACACCTCTTTTGCCCCTAGCCAGGTTAACTGCAATTAGCAAATATCTGGTGTGGTGATTTGTTAATGTAGTGAATTGCTTGACAGTTTCTGAGTTTCTCTGTGAGCAACACCAAAACAATGTTAGTCTTCTGATTTCACTTTGAGCTATACTGCCTTACAAAATTCATACGTATATATATATATATATATATATATATATATATATATATATATATATATATATATATATATATATATATATATATATATATATATATATATATATATATATATATATATATATATATATATATATATATATATATATATATATATATATATATAACGTACAGTTACGTTGACACTGCAGAAAAGTAGCAGTAGTTTTACTTTCACATGTTTTTATGTAGATACGCAATGATGTTCATTATGCACAAATAGTAAACATATTGTGGTATTAACATCTACTCATGCATATATGAACATAATATATAATTATCGAGTGCCTAAAATTCCAGTATTGTGAAGTTTTAATGTACTTAAATACTTCATAAAATGTTGAGCAAATAATCGTGGTATCGTACAAAGAATATGTACAACTGAGCAGCACGTACAAAAGTGGTACATGTTATATAGGTGACAATTATGCCACCTGGCGATTAACCACCAAGTGCGCTGTATCCGCCAGGTGGCAACACTCGTCTCGTGTATTACAATTACATGGAGAAAGTGAGTTGTTTCAAGTTGGTTGAGACACATTCTGCTAAACATTAAAAGGGTACCACTTGTAGGACTTTGTATATGAAATATTGATCACACTAGTGATGCAGGCAAGTGTTTATTGGTTCAATGACTATTCTAAGTGGTGAATATCTACGACAACATTATGTTATATAATGTGATAAAGAATGAGGTTGGTTGTATATCTGGAAGAAGGACTCGATTTGGTCCATATTGGGGGCGGGTGTGGCGTCGTTCGTGAAGATGCACCACGTTCCGAGCGTCTTCGCAATCTTCTCGATGTATTTCTTCATACGAGAGACGTCGGAGGACGAAGAACTCGGAGCTGTGCAGCTGGTCGAGCCGCTGGCGCCGTCGCTGTCGCACCGATAGAGGCCCTGACTGCCCGTGCCGTAGGTCCTCGACATGTAGTGCGATCGACGGTCGTAGTAGCCGAAGATCATCGCCCAAGCCACGGGTCCACATCCCACATAGCAATCGTCGTCGGTTGTGTGCTGCCAATAGTTGGGGAAGTAGCTCTCATGGGGGATCGACTTAGTCGACCAACTGGAGTAGTCTTTATATTCTTTGGAGCGTTTCTGGCGATGTTTGGTCGTGTCGAGGCTGTAGTGTTTCACGTTGACCGGTCCCGGTGCTTGCTTTACACGCAGTTCGAAGTCGACGCTCTGACTGCCTCTAAACACGGCCGCTATGTATTCGCTTATCTGGAGCAGTCAGTCAAGATCATAATCACCCTGGCAGGCATGCACTAAATCATGTGAATGCAGTGAAGACGAACAAAAGCACACGGCCTATCCCATCCGGTAAGGCTAACCAAAGGTGATATGATACACAATGGCAGAATATGGTACACCAAAACATGCAGCCAATCATGGAAACACACACATGCATGAACGAAGTTACATCAAACTTGCACTGAAACAATGTAGGATGGGTACATAAGCACTGATTATATGACACCAAAACAAACGCACAAACACCTTCAAACGGGTTAAAATAAAGAGATTAAGGCAACAAAACACAACCACAATTTGTGTTCCCCTCGTACCAGGTGCACAGGACATGATTCTAGAACAAAGAATATGTCACGTCATATAACGTATCAAAACAGCACAGAAAATGTTTTAAATGCACACATTATTGCACACAATATCATGCGTGCAAACAAATGAAACGGTTCAAATAAATGATCAAACCACCATAATATGCATCCAAACAATAGAACAACCTACATAAACTTTATCCACATTTTCTGTCTAAACAAACCGGACATGAGTCAAAATATAATCACGTCGTCAGACCATACCAAGTGCCCAAACAATGTGGGAATATAATAAAAGCAACCACTTGGTCCAACCACAAAACGTACCCACACAATTTGGATATGGTTAATTGGTCCGCCCACCACATGCGCCCATACAACTCAGACATAGGTCAAATGCAACCACTTGGTCAAACCACAACATTCGCCCCCACAATTGGAACACATATCAAAATTTAATGGAAGCACTTGGTCCGACCACAACACTCGTCTAAACAATGTGAACCTGGTTCAATAGCAAGCACTGGGTCCGACCTCAACCTCCGCCCAAACAAAGAGGACAAGGTTCAACTGCAATCTTATGGTCCGACCACAACACTCGCCCATACAAATGTGCATATAGTTTAACTGCAATCACTGGTTCCGAAGGCAACATTCGCCAAAACAATTTGGGCAAGGTTCAAATGCAATCGCATGGTCCGACCATAACATTTACCCGAACAATTTGGACAAATGTCAAATGCAAATATTTGGTACCCAAACGATTTGGACAGGGTTCAGTTGTACACGTTTGATCTGTTTGGACTGTTAGATCTGGCCACCACACACGCCCAAACACGGGGACACGGTTCAAGGGCGACCATTTGAAAACAATGTGGACCTGGGTCAAATACATATGCTTGGTCTGACCCTAACAAGCGCCCAAACAACTCGGCCAAAGAAAAAAATGTGTTCTCTTAGCCCGACCACACCAAATGCCCAAACAATTCGGACATAGTTCAACTGCGGTGACTGGGTGCGATTGTACGCAAGGTATACAACAAGGACAGAACAAACACACCTAACTGGGAGACCACAACTAGAGTAGATCGAGTTTCAGTCCAGATTCACCGTTGCACCAGAGACAATGTCTGCGTGCCCTAGGCATACAATTTCCTTTCTATTTGTTATATTATATACACATATTTAGGTGTGCATGAAAAATTGAGTCATGTCTGTGGCCTTGTGATATTTTTGTGTGATATCCTACTACAGACACAACTGGTTTCCTGTGGCAACATTGTCTACCAAAATGTGTTAGGCGTATTGACCATCCGTGCGGTGTGCTAAACGTGGGTTACCCTGTTTTACATTGTAATGGGATCTCTGTGACGTGCTCGCTACGACTTACGGATTGGCTAAAACTGGGTTACGCGTAATTTTGTTTTCCTTGCACGGAGCGTGCTGCTGTGTCAAAGTTCGTTGCACGTAACCCAGTTTTGCGTTGCTATTGGCCATTCAGGAGCGTGTCTGTATGGTGTAAGGGCGTTTCTAGGTCGTGTCCGATACAACACACGGACCAATGAGCATGTCGCTTCAGTGATACGAGTAGTGCTTGATAGGCAAGTGGCGTGGGGCGTTGTGATACGAGCAAAACAACTTTATCAAATTACGAGCCCTATAAACACGCCCAGTAATAAAACAAATAACGGTATGGAACAAACAACCGGCAATGCCAATGACCAATAAACAAACGGCAACAGACACGATCGTTGTTAAACTGTTATAACGCAACGCCCACAGCGTTTACGAATTACGTTACTGTTGTAGACTTGACCGGTCTACTACTTTACCTTTCTTCGCATCTGCCTCTTCATCTTATAGTTGTAGACTCGGTATTCCAACATGGACACGTAACGCAGTCTTCCACCTCAGACACAATGTCACTGTCTATTAGAAATCAGATACTCACGGACAAAGATTATAATTACTCAATAATTTGCAGAAGACTTTTCCAGCATTTGTTTCAAGAACGGTAATACCGACAGCACAACACATAAGTCGACACAATTATCTGACTGGCCTGGCTCCCTGGGCGCCAGACGTCGAGTGACACGCTGGGAGTCTTCTTTCCCCTGTGTTCGTGCGTCCCCTCAATCGCGCACTACTCTTTCCTTAAATACTGGCTACTTCGCTATCTGGCCTGGCCACTCTATTGATCAGAGTCAGGTCAGTGTACATCTGCACTACATAATAAGGAGTTGGTATTTCTTACCTATGGCCATCTAAGTAGTCAAACTCCTACTCATGCAAGAACTATGCCTGGTCTATCCTTGGCGAACACGGAAAACTGGATACATCTCGCTTAGGGACACCAAACCATGCGACTAGCAAGAGTACTGCAGTTAAGCGATATACTATTAATTATGACTTGATATATAATAATTATGCTATTCCATGGAAAGTCATTACAAGAAATTTATGCAACCATAATTCTTTACACTATGACAAGATGATAATTAGAATGTCTGGAGCATCGCGTGACACACAGCGCAGCGATAATGGCGTGACAAAGACCATCGCGGTGACACGCACATGACAAAAACTGCTCAACAATACACGCCATAAACTGATGGTGTATAGTGTTTAGCAGTTTCAGATGCAATCTAGATGCAAGCAATAATGAACTCTCCAAATTGCACGCAAATGCCGACGAGCCAGCAGCACGCGTTTGCGCCGCCGTCAAACTGCGCAGTGTCAACGTCCCAGGACCGCAGACGAGAACTTGTGACGGGTCACCCGCAAGTCTCAAAAGAACACCGACGCCGTCGGCAACGATCCAAGACCGAGTCAGCGATGAGTGTCCTTCGTCAAATGACTCGTTAAAACCTAAAATCACCGGTAAAGCCAACAACCAACGGCTGACCAAAAACATTTTCGGAAAAAAACGGGCTGCTCTGGCGAAATGGACTTCCTCTGGCAACAGAAGAATTAAAACTGATATACGCGATGCAGGGCAGTAACTGTCTCCCGGATTATATAAGTAAAGCCGGGAACTCACTAAGCCGGCCGGCCGGCCGATTTTGCATCGGCGGGTCATCGTGGGGCATCGGCGGGGCATCGGTTATGTGAGTTCCAAAAATCGTGGCATCGGCCGGGCGTCGTGCGTCGAGCCGAAGCCCGCACGACGTCGGCCGGCGGTATCAAATATGTTTGATATTGCCGGCCGGCCGACGCCCGCCCGACGCCCGGCGGCAGATCCTCTGAGACATCGCCACAAAAGCGGCACTTGCAGCAACAAAAATCGGCATGAATTCATCCTCTGAGTCCGCCATGATGAACTTTTGGATGTAGGTCACCTGGGCGAGCATATTGCATACTTCTATGGGAAAAAAATCAAACTAATTTGAATTTAAATTAATAGCGCTTAAATTATGAAATCGGCCGGCTGCGTGTGTTCGAAAAATCGTCGCATCGGTCGGGCAACTGCCGGCCGGTCGGCCGGTTCTGTGAGTTCCAAAATGACCAAACCGGCCGACGGCCCGATGTTCCCACGACGCCCGGCCGATTTTATTTTTTGTGCGTCGGCCCGCCGGCCGGCCGGCCGGCCGGTTCAGTGAGTTCCCGGCTTTAAGCCCTAAGGCTGGGCTTCCCTAGAGGCAATGGTATCTAGCGCTGCTCCAGCTACACTGTGGTCTCATCTAAGATGGCAGAGTCCAGACGTGACTGATGAATAAAATGTCTTTAATCCATGCTGGATTAAATCCGTGTTTTCACAAAGAGTAGTCATGCATAGAGCGAAAACAGTCTAAAAAAGTTGGCAGTCTTTTTATGAAACTAATTCCCTGAGCGTTTAGTTTAAACGGCATCCAAATTACGACGAGACTGGTCTATGGGACATGGGACAACGTTCCATTACATATCCTTAGAAGGCGCATGGCATAAGCGAGAATAAACTAACCAGTGGCTGATCATCGTAGTGACAACGGTCCTTTAACGTCTAATGATGCAGAATACAAACGCCAACCTCCTTACCTGTCTTAGCCACACGAAGGTGTCCGTTCAAGTGAAGAGTCGGAATCTTACGGTTTAGAACAGGCTAATTCCACGTGGGAAGCGACAAGGTGGGAAACTCCCACCTCGTGTACGTGATCACTGTCACGTACAATCGACACATTGCGTCAGCATGATGACGAGTAAATTGCATTCACGTAAAACGCTTGTTCTTTATTGCAATATTTGACTCTGTTTTAACGATCGCGTGGCTCTTAGCCGGAAATGTCGTTTGTGCTGGAGTGGTATTTCTTCTTTTGTAGAGTTCACTGCAGCCAGTATAGTGTGGACAGATGTCGGTGGTGCTTTTAATCTTCACAACAACCAACTTATCTAACCTTTCTGTAAGATTAATGTGTCAGAGAGCTTTCCAAACTATCAGCAACATATAACAGTACTAATAGTTTAGCGATTACAATTGTAAATAATGGTAGTTACAGTAATTAAACATGTAGAAATAAGCAAATGAACCTATGTGTTTATCAGCAGAACGTCCGCCATATGGGTAGGGTAGGTATTTATAAATCCTACTGTTGCATAGTATAATATCTGGCGACTATTTCAGTCCAATTAATACCTTGTCATTGTCTCCATTTTAATTGTTAATACCACGATATATTATTGTTTCAGAGTATGAAGTTTAAAAATGTTGCAGATATTATACGCATATAGGCTGCGTTAACCATCTATCTTACTCCGACATCCCGTGTGACTGTGAACTTGTTATGTTCAAAGCACAAATCTTTGTCTAATATCTCGTGCCCAAATATGTTTGGTCAAACATATGAGTGAAGTGAAAGATCAAACCAAATACAGGAAAATCCCTGTTCTTTTTTATTTCATCAATTCACGTATTTTCAAAACATTACATAGAAGTAAGATCTCAGTCTCAGTAACATTTTATTCAGGAGGATTACTTCTCCCCGATCCCTCCAATCAATAGCCATTGTCTAACTAACACCAACGCTCGCAAACACACACGTACACACACAAACAAACAAACAAACAAACACACACACACATATATATATATATATATATATATATATATATATATATATATATATATATATATATATATATATATATATATATATATGTAAATATATATATATATATATACATATATATATATATATATATATATATATATATATATATATATATATATATATATATATTATGTAAATATATAGATATATTATAAAAAAAAACATAATAACCATCCGCTGATCGTAGGAACACATTAAATAGCTTAAGAACTTTCAGTAACATCAAGACGACTGTGATCGTTGTTAATACACATCGATCAAAAGAAATCGGTTCAGAAATAAAGACGGGTGGCGCCAGTGGTTGCATAGGCACTCTGCAAACAACTTTTCGTTTCTTTCTAAGGCTGGACAATTTAACGTAAATAATGTTAAATTATAACCAAAATCATAAGTTGATGAATGAGTGTTGTTTATTTATTTGGGCAAAATCATACAACATAGATTATCAATTTTCACGCAAGGGCGAAATGTAAAGTTTGGTGTAAGAATACTGTGTTATAGATGTTGGCGTCAGACATATGCTGGTTGTCGGCACGATGGTTTATAGATAACTATCACGATCTGACGCTGAGTTCCGTAGACATTCACCAACACACGGAGCCATAGCAGAGGTGTTTCTAATGGGACACTACATCTACCCTATATGGCGCACGTACACGCATGCTCACGCGCACCCGCGCACCCGCGCGCGCGCACACACACACACACACACACACACACACAAACACACACACATACGGACACACAAACGGACACACAAATATAGGCACACGCACACACATACGCACGCACACACATACGCACGCACGCACGCACGCACGCAGGTGAGTTGGGCTAAGAAAAAAAACCAACATACGCCAATATGCAACATACGAAGCATTTACTGATTATTTGTTGGAAAAACCAAATGTTATTGTATTGTTCCATATGCTATATATATATATATATATATATATATATATATATATATATATATATATATATATATATATAAAACAGAAAAATCCGTAAACGAGTATTATAGTTCATGAAGATTTTCCATCTGGTTAGTGTATTATATAACCTGTGGAACACTACAATAACATTTGTATTATTTTCCAACAAATAATCAGTAAATGCAGCCAAGCTGTAGTTATAACAATTAATACTTATGTGAACACCTGCGAAGCATGTCCCATGTGTAGGTGTACCTAGAAAAGACGTTTTTCTAGTTCCTGACTTGTTGCCGATTCAGACGAAGAGATTTTAGCGGTACATACTTTTGACAACCGAGGCGTCATTCCACGCCATGATGACGTTTGTTCTCTGTGTCGTATTATAGTTTGTCATTTGTTATTGGTAACAATAGCGTGTCACAGTGTCGTATGTTCCACATTGGACTGTGTTGGATTTTGAACTTAGGCCCAGCTAACCTAGACACAACAACTAGAAAAACTACACATGAATACGCTTCGCAGGTATTCACATAAGTACTAATTAAAATGAATTGTGCCAGTCAGAAGAATGCAAAGGGGTGATATATTAATTGATTAAGTGATCAGAATCAAAGCGAGTGGCCGTCGGTCGCACCACCTCTATCATCAATTCAAGGAGTACTAGGACATCCGGATTTTACGACCCAGCGGTCTGCGGTGACACATATGTTATACGCGTGGTGTTTTACCGCTTTGTTTCCTCTCGGTAAACAAACATTTCCGATACGTAACACCTAACTTCGCTTGTGTCTCTTACTGAAATTATTATATATACACGTATACACACACGCACGCACACACGCACATATACACGCACACACACACACACACACACACACACACACACACATACACACACTAACATACTAACACACGCACGCACTGATGCAGTTTTTAGGAACACTGCTGAAGTCGGTCGATAAGACCAAATCGTTTTTGTTTCTAGGTTAGTTGAGCCTAATTTCAAAATCCATCACAGGTTATTATGGAACATACGACACAATGACACGCTAACGTTAGGAAAAACAAATAACTAGCTGTAAAGGCACAGAGAAAAAACGTCGTAGTGGCAAGGAGTATCGCATCGGTTGCCACCAGTCAGTACAGTGACAATCCTGTTAGTTTGATTCGGCAACAAGTCAGCAACTAGAAAAACGTCTTTTCTTGGTACACCTACACATGGGTACGCTTCGAATACGTTCACATAAGAATTAATTGTTTCAATTACAGCTTGACTGCATCTACTGATTATTTGTTGGAAATGTGTAATACGCGAATCAGATTGAAAATTGTCTGGAACAATAATAATCGTTTGCGTATTTTTCTGATTGCTCGTTTTATTGAGAAAAATAATCTTGTTCCTTCCTGCATAGAACAACGATTTCATGACTACTAATGTATTACTCACACCGAGCGAAGAAGACGCATAACGTCACGTGATTTAGCTTCTGCTACTGGTAAAAATGTATTTGACTGGTGACGATCTGACCGTTCCGCTGTATATGGCTGAGCGCTCCCAGTGGCGTAGGCAGAATTTTGCATTGGAGGGGACGATCCGATAACGAAACAAACTCTCTCTCTCTCTCTCTCTCTCTCTCTCTCTCTCTCTCTCTCTCTCTCTATATATATATATATATATATATATATATATATATATATACATATGTATACATATATATACATATGTATGTATATATACATATGTATGTATATATATATATATATAATATATATATATATATATATATATATATATATATATATATATATAATTCAAACGCATGACATAACAACCAAGTTCACTGACTAACGTAGAAGGTGTTGAAGGTCTTCCCTGTCGCAAAACAATATGTCATATTCAAATCGGATTTATGCAATTATGCAATCCACTTCTGTCCTTGGCTGCAGCCCAAGAGGTGACAAGGCAATGAAAATGTCTTCGTTCTCAACGTGCGTGACGACTAATATATTTAGGATTATAAATAATAGTTGCCCGGTTACTAGACTTGATTAAAATTGCATTTAGTTGTTGTTGTTTTCTTGGCATCTCTATCGTCAGAGGTGAGTTTGCCATGATTTCCTTTCATTGTCTGTTTTCTTCATCTCACTTTTCTCTCTTTATGTTCTCTATCAGCATTCTCGAATTCTTTCTATCTGCGGCACTTTTACTCTTTGACTTTCTAGGTTTCTTTTATGCAATCACCATCGCAATGTCGGTCCTATTTTCCCTCGTTTCCCCTCCACGTACTGAGCATATGCTCTCTTTGCCAGTTTTTCATCTCCCACCCTGTCCGTATGACCAGCCCATGTCAACCTATGCCTCGCCAATTTCTTCTTAATACTTTCCTATATTCCATCCTTCACTCTCAGTTCATCCGTTCGTCTCGTATCAGCTCTCCCAACTCCCACGATTCTTCGTACCAGGTTTGATTAGCAAACCAAGACTTTCTCCTCTGGTTTCTTTGTTTGTGCCATCGTCTCTAGTCTATTCATGTATGCCGGCGTAACACACGATGTGAGCACATTTCCTTTTTAAGTTTACGTGAGTTGCGGTCTCCCATCACCTCTTCGAGTTTTTGCCAAGCGTTAAATTTGCCCCTGCGGTGACCCTCATTATAACTAGTGAAAATGATTGAGTCGATGTTGCACTGGGTAATTGAAATTTCCTAAAGTGACTGTATTCATAGTAATAAGCAGCAAAGTTATATTTTGTGAAATCACTTGTTGAACGCCACCGCCGCATAATCTATGTTAAATTAGGAATGCTTAATTATTGTTTCATCAGGGTAATCATAATCGTCACATTTCTATAGCACTGTTCCAACATTCGTTGCTCACAGCGCTGTACAGAATGTACTTGTAAAAAGAAAAGTCTTTTAATTTTACTTTAAATGCAGCAGTGGTCATAGTTGACAACGTCAGATGCTGCGGTAGTGCATTCCATAGTCTTGGGGCTGCCACGCTGAAGGCTCTGTCGATCAAGCGGGCTGCCCAGTTCTGTAATTTCTGAAGCCGTTGCATTTGCTTCAGAGGCAGTCGATAGAGCAGTGCATTGCCAATATCCAGTCTGCTTGCGTCAAATGCATGAAAAACATGCTCTGTCGCTGCTGCTGTTAGATACCGTCTGATACTCGAGATGTTGCGGAGGTGGAATATGGCTGACCTGCACACAGCAGTCACGTGGGACTCTCAACATCAAAATGCATACCGAGATTACGAACACAGTCAGTCACCCTAACCACACAGTCACTAACACGTAACGCTTGCAGCGTGATTTTCTTCAGCTGTTGAGCTGAACCGAATACGATTACTTCCGTTTTAGAATCATTCCACTTCAAGGAGTTTGTCTTCATTCATATCCTGATTTCTGTCACACATTGTTCAATACTCTCAACAGCCGCGTCAATGTCCTCCTGATGGGGTTTCACTGTGATGCAAATTTGCGTGCTGTCAGTGTAAAACTGCGACATCAAGTTGTTGTTCTGAATGATTTTCTATAATGGTGCTGCATAGATAGAAAACAACTGCGGACCAAGTACGGAACCTTGAGGAACCCCACACGTAAGGGGGCGAGCAGGTGACATAGAACCATTGATTTGAACTGCTTGAACTCTGTCACTCAGAAACGATTTAAACCAATTAAGTGCAGTTTGGCCCACTCCAACATCATGTGACAGTCATGTGACAACATGACATTGTGGTCCACAGTATCAAATGCAGCCGTCACGTCCAGTAGTAACATGATGACAATGTTCTGGTTGTCCAATGCATGCAGGATGTCATTCTGTACACAGCCAAGGGCCATCTCGACGCTGTGGTTGGGTTTGTACGCAGATTGGCTGGGCACGCAGAGATTTCACTCAGCCATGTGAGCCGACAGTCTCGCTGCAACAACACGCTCTGTTGTCTTCGACAAGTATGGCAGATTGGACACAGGTACATAGTTGTTCAAGATATCCTTATCTAGACCTGGCTTCTTGATTATAGGTCGTATGTGTGCTCTCTACAATTTAGAAGGCATTACTCCTGTTCTCAGAGACATGTTAACAATGGTGGTGAGAACAGGTATAATGTCATGCGCACAGTCTCTTAGCAGCCATATCGGTATGGGATCAAGTCCACATGATTCAACCGGCGATGGCTTCAACAGTATTCCGATTTCAGTTTCAGTGGCTGGCTGGCATTTCAGTAAGCATGTTTGGGATTCACCATCAGTGTAGATGTCTACATTGCTAACACTTGGAGTAAATTCACACCGGATTTTTGAGTTTGTTTCAGAGAAAAAATCTGAAACCAGCTCTGCAAGCGCATTGAACGAGTCACATGTCGGAAGTGGAGTGTCATGATCGGTGTGTAGGAGCTTGGCGACAATCTTGAGCAGCGTTTTCTGGTCACCAGATGCATCAGCGATTTGACTCATGTGGTATTCCAATTTCGCACGGTGTATGGATGATATAACAAGCTGACGCTGAAGGCAGTAAGCCAGCCTGTCACATTCTAGTCCGTTTGTTATCCACCTTCGTTCCAGCTGGCGTCTCAAACACTTAGTTACTCGTGTGCTGTCGTCATACCACGGTGTGTGTGGTCGTACAGTCACTGTGCGTGTCGTTAATGGTGCATGTTTGTCTTCATTGTACGTTTCAACAGCATAGTTCTTGTCAGACATATGCTTTAACAGTAGCAACGATCGGATATCCTTACATAACGCTACGGTACTGATACGTTTGTAGCTTCGAGTCGTCGTTGTTACTTGGGTGTTAGGTGAATTGCCGAATGGTCTGGCATGTGCGGAATGTCTATCCTTATATTGTTCAGAAATGTATTAGATGATCGAGTTATTAGAAGATCGATGGTTTGCCCTGCAACATGTGTAAGTGACTACATGTTAATATTTGTCATGATTTTGTCAGTAGGTTTGGGAGAATTAGCGTGGTGGCCGGCTATAGGTATATACTATGTAGGAGCTCTTTCATAATATATAATTTATCTCTTACTTTGATGCCTTCTATGAATAACTTTGCTAAACCGACAGCTACATTAGTCAGGGAACGTGGTTGTCATGTCGGTATTCAACTTAAGCGAGTTGGGTTTGAATATATATATATATATATATATATATATATATATATATATATATATATATATATATATATATAATTATATATATATATATATATATATATACTTACTTACTTATGCCTTTTCGCTCGCTCGGAGCATAGGCCATCGACTAAGGAACGCCACTGTTTTCTGTCTGTGGCCATCTTCTCCATTTCTTTCCAGGTGTACCCCATCTCTTTTGTATCTTTTTCTGTGTCTCTCTGCCAGGTGTTTCGTGGCCTACCTCTTCTTCTCTTCCCTGGGGGGTTCCATGTGATGGCTTGACGGGTGATTGATTCTGGTGGTTTCCTTAGTGTATGTCCTATCCACCTCCATTTTCTCTTCTTTATTTCATTTTCTATGGGTAGTTGCTTGGTTGTTTTCCAGAGTGTGGTTTTCGGTACCTTGTCTGTCCACTTCAAGTGTAGTATTCTGCGCAGGCATTTGTTGATGAAGGTCTGTATTTTCTTTAGTGTCTTCTGTGTGGTTCGCCATGTCTCCGCTCCGTAGAGCAAAACTGCCTTCACATTTGAGTTAAACAATCTCAGCTTGGTGTTAATTTTGATTCGTTTTGCTCTCCAAATTTTTCTCAACATGATGAATGCCACTCTTGCTTTCTGGATTCTTGCTTTGACGTCTTCTTCTGTCCCTCCAGTTTTGTTTATTGTACTGCCCAGGTATGTGAATGCATCTGTCTCTTCCAGTGGCTCTCCGTTCAATGTAATGGGGTTGTTGTTCTTTGTGTTGGCTTTCATAGTCTTTGTCTTGCTTCTGTTGATGTTGAGTCCAAGCTGTGTTGACACTGTGTTTAGCTGCTCTGTTTTTTCCTGCATTTCCTGCAAAATAGCAGTTCTTCAAAATGTTCCCTCCATCTCTTCAACTGGTCTTCATCACTGGTAAGTACATTGCCATTCTTATCTTTGATGGGTCTGTCTGTGTTCTTGTACTTTCCTGCTAATTTTCTTGTTACATCATACAGTTGTTTTATGTTTCCTTGGGCTGATGCATCCTCTGCTTCTTTGGCTAGGTCTTCAATGAAGTTTGCCTTGTCTGTTTTTACGCTGTTCTTGACTGCTCTGTTTGCCTCTGTATACTCTTCCTGTGCTGCTGCTTTTGCTGCTCTCGTTCGGCTGTTGTTAACTGCACCTTTCTTTTCCTTCCTCACTTGCACTTTGTTGACAGTCTCTGCAGAAATCCAGTCTTTTTGTTGGTATTTGTTCTTTCCCAGAACTTCGCTGCATGTGCTGGTCCACATCTCCTTGATCTGTTGCCATTGTGTGTCTATGTCCATGTTTCCTTCATCAAGGATATCTTGTAGGGCTTCGTATTTGTTTCTGACTGTAAGTCGGAAGGTCTCTTTTGTCACCCTGTCCTGTAGGAAGTCCACATTGTACTGCGTTCTGGTGCTTCGCTTGACTTCTCTCTTCTTTAGCTTCATCTTCATTCTGGCCAGCACTAGATGGTGGTCTGAGGCTGCATCTGCCCCTCTCTGCACTCTCACATCCTGCATTGATCTTCTGAACTTTCGTCCTATGCAGATATGGTCTATTTGATTTTCTGTCCTGTGGTCCGGTGATACCCAGGTTGCCTTGTGAATCCTGCGATGCGGGAACACGCTGCCTCCGATGATCATATTGTTAAATGCACAAAAGTCGGCCAACATCGCCATTTTCAGTCATTTTGCCAAGTCCCTGTCTGCCCATGACTTCTTCGTACCCGCTGTTGTCTGATCCGATTTTGGCGTTCAAGTCTCCCATGAGTATTGTCATGTCCTTCTCCTTCAGTTTGTCACACAATGTCTGCAGTTTGTTGTAAAAGTCTTCTTTTGTTTCTTCGTCCTTGTCGTTTGTGGGTGCGTAACACTGAATGATGTTGAGCTTGATGTTTTCTTTCTTTGTTTTGAACGAGGCACAGATGATCCTTGGTCCCGCTGCTTCCCAGTTAATGAGAGCATTCTGTGCCTCATGTGACAACATGAATGCCACGCCTTCTGTATGATGTGCATCTTCCTCTTCATGCCCCGAATAGAGAATCATTTCTCCCGTATTCAGTCTGACTTGCCCTGACTGTGTCCACCTTGTTTCACATAGCCCTAGTACTGTGATGTTGTAGGCCCGTCGTTCCCTTGCTATTTGGGCTGCTTTGTTTGTTTCGAACATGGTTCTCACATTCCATGTTCCGATTTTCGAGATTTTCTTGGAAGATAAGAAGGGTATCGGCGATGTAGCTTCCTTACGGCTTTCACTGCATGGCGTCATACTCTCCCCAGGAGGCCCTCCCTCTCCCAAGTTCAGTAGAGTTCCTTTGGTCGATGTTTTCGTAACAATCTGTTTTTTTACGGGAAAGGGTTGTTAGCCCTTTGCCCAACCCTCCTCTTTTCTCAGCCGGGCTTGGGACCGTCCATGGCAGAGTTAACTATATATATATATATATATATATATATATATATATATATATATATATATATATATATATATATATATATATATATATATAAACAGAGTGTTTGCTTGGTAGTCGGATGGCCCCCTCCAATACAAAATCCTGGCTACGCCATTGGGAGTGAACTTTGTTTTCATGTTGGTATTCATCTTAAGCGAGTTGGATTTGCATTGTATATATATATATATATATATATATATATATATATATAGAGAGAGAGAGAGAGAGAGAGAAAGAGAGAGAGAGAGAGAGGGGGGGGAGAGAGAGTTTGGTTGGTTGTCGGATGGCCCCCTCCAATGCAAAATCCTGCCTACGCCACTGGGAGCACTCAACTGTATACAGCGGCACTGTCAGTTCGTCACCAGACAAATACGTTTTTATCAGTAGCAGAAGCTAAATCATGTAATGTTATGCGTCTTGTTCGCTCGGTGTGGGTAATGAATTAAGTGGCATGCAATCGTCGGTGTATGTAGAATGCCTGCAGGAAGGAATAAGAT
>OZ024860.1:39895222-39900222 GCA_964017155.1 Oasisia sp. SBJ-2009
ATTAACACAAAATAAATATAAATACAAATTTGCAGTTGTTTATAAAATATATATTACGGCAGTGTCCGTGAGGTTGCAGCATTGTATAGATCACGCGGATACCAAACAAAAGCCATAACTGGTACCAGACTGTCTTCTCGGCGTAGTTCCGCAGCCGACCGACAGTCGGTTAAGCGAGACTAAGTTGTAAGAATGAGTTAATGAGTGGCCACTCAGTCGCCGACCTCATTCTCTCTCTCAGGTGAACATTTCACTCTCTGCCAGACAAGGTTATGTGTTTTTTTCTAGTCAAACAGCTAAATCTTGTTAAACTCTCTGTGCAGTTCGGTCGGCCTGAGGGGCAGGGCCGACTGAACACAATCATCGTAAACACGATAGCGGCGGCGGTGAATAAGACTTATATCTGTTCCGCACGTCACTCCCGGAGATATTCCTTCATGCAACTGTCTAATTCACATATGCTCATGTACCGCATGGGACACCACTGTAAACACTTCATTTCCCACCAACAAATCAATGCATGGGGTAATAACATAATAATAGTAATTTGTACTTAAAGGGAAATTTCTTAAACACGTTCAAATGCCAGTGTTTCGAGAAAGACTTGGCTGAAATGATTTTGTCTGTGTTTTGCTTGCTGGCAGTTATAACGAAATGATTTGTCACGCCATCTTTTTGTACAAACTAATGGTTGTCTACACGCAAATTGTTTTGTCTGTCTTCAACTTATTAATGTAATATTCGCGTGTTCTTGTTACCAACGGTGCCGTGTCACACTGCCGTGTGGTTGGATCCCAAAGGACGTATATGGAACTTTAACTAATAATGTGAACCTGTTACCTTGACTTCACTAATTCTACTCACTTTTGTTACATGGGTTATGTAACGTTTGTAACGTCAGATAACAGTAAGAATAACTTTATTTCAGGCAAAACACAACATGTCGATTCTGCAGTCACAGAATGGTTCGTTGTCAGCCCCGTAGCACGGAGTCCGGCAAAACTCGGTGTCACACACTGATATGTTTGTTCCGGTTAATTTAATGATTTCGTAACAGGTTGAAAAGATAGATACATTATTTGTATTCTTCTTATTTCGATCCATATTTTGATAATGCTTTTTATTATTATTTTTATGTGTGTGTGTGTGTGTGTGTGTGTGTGTGTGTGTGTGAGCGTGCATGCGTGCGTGCGTGTGTGTGTGTGGTGTGTGTGTGTGTGTGTGCGTGCGTGCGTGCGTGTGTGTGCATAGTTGTGTATGTATATCGATATGTTGCGAGCGTGCACGCGAGTGTGTGTGCACGCGTATGTTTGCATGTGTGCAGGTGCGGGTGTGAATGCATGCATGCATGCTTTGAACTGGCATCATTTTGCATGCAATGTTTCATTACTTTCGTGGATACATAATTGCCACCTTTAGCATAAGGCCAGTAGCTAAAGTTCATATATGTCCATTTAACACGAAAGTCTCCAGGTTTCGTTATTGTATCGTATTAATAACAAGGTCTAGTTTTTGTTATTTTACATTTTACGTTTTCAAGGTCATTTATTTAATTTGTACGTATCATCGAGATATGGATTGTTCTAATAAATATACTCGATCGTATTCGTATAAAAATAATAATCTTAAACCAAAATGTCAATAAAATGTACAAAGAAAAACAGTTGTTGATGCAACCAATTTGTTTATTGCTTGACGGAGGTTGCTAAGCAACCTGAATACATCCATACTGCTTCTAAGCGAATCGGTGTTATAATATAATTCCGTTTCTTAATATAGCGTTTTTTAAAGTAATTAAAGGAACAGGCAACCCAACAAGTGTTCAGTGAATCATATCCCATATTTTGTTATTTTCTTTCTGACATGATTTATTAAGTTTTAAGGATAATTAGTGAACCTCCATGGAGGCTGACATTTTGGACATATCGCTTGTGGGTGTGTGACGTCATAATTCCACAACCGCTAGCGCCTCGGGTGGGCAAAACAAAACTCTTCACCCACTGAGTCTGATATCTAGCCATCCATTTAATTACACTTACAGAGCGTTAGCTAAGAAAACACGGCGTCCCTTATAATATAAACATTGATAAATAGTAGGATAAAGAATAATGATGCTCAAGTAGAGACTGCAACAAAGGCAATCGCGCATTCCTATTCGGACGTGGTCGGTTCGACGGATAATAATAACTTTTATTATCGCCCAATTTCACATGAAAACATATCGTTTATCCAAGTAATAATTCCAGTCGAACGACGCGCAGTGATTATTTTACTAATCATTGATTTTTATTATTATAAAGGAAATACATTGAATGATATTTTAGAACCCCTTTTACAGTATTTGCATACATTATGTTCATCCCTTTTGCGAGACCGTTCTTCGTGTGCAACTCCGACCATTCGGCCCCGGACTTTTCGTTTTGTGCACACATTCGGTGGGGACAGTAGCTTCGTTCAACAGTCGCCTTTCACCCAATCCCGGCAACCTCTGTTCCAGATCAATGGTGACATGGTCCTGGCAAACAATTTTCCGGTTAAAATTTGTCAACAGTATGACCCGTACCTATATTTTGGAGCCATTGCATCGCCCACTCGCGCTTCGCAGAGAATTTATTTACATTTGGAAAAATCTCTTTCCTTTCACTGACCCTTTTTCGGCATCCGTATGCTTGACATTCAAGCATTTCATTATCACAAGACTCATAAAAACAACTCAAATCATGTCGCTGTGTTAGTGTCTACATGTTGCGCACCGCCTATATCGCTGAGAGTTTTGGACAGTCTACGTCGCACTCACGCATTCTCTCGCGTTACTCTTCGTGAGTTCCCAGTGAAATGGGCAACAATGGCAGTGCCCATGTTCAGTGAAAATTTACGTTTCAAGATTAATTTTATGACATATAAAATTCTTACAAAATTAAACAAAAAATACATGTGTTACAATATTCTATAATGAATGGTATCTGGGAATTGGGGGGTTTTAACGCATGTTCACCACTATGGTTGCTTGTGTCTTTAAATGTCAATCAAGGTGCTTCACAATAGCATGATGTATTGATTAAATCTAAAGTATAAATGAATTAAATACTTAAGCCTAAGATGAAATAAAGAAATAAGCTAACATAAATAATTAAGCCAGCTAATATAAAACAAGGTAATAATAAGGTAAAATTCACAAGGGAAGATAAAGTAATAAAATAAACATAAACTAATTATTCCGCTGCTCATGGTTTGTCTATATTCTAGAAGTCTGATTCTATTGCGTAACCATTTCCCTAGACAACTCCCATAAAATGAGCGAGTCAGCGTTGATGTGTAACTCACAAGAAATCCGTCATTGATAGAAGTCGTTTTATTACCACCGATTCACTTATCGTCTACAATGTCTTAAACAACGCACGCCGGAGTAGTATCTATACTCTAAAGCAGGTTACATGTATCAGAGTGGATACAAAATGGAAAGTAATGTTATTGCCACTGTTGTTTTTGCTGCCAATCATAGTTTCTCTCAAAACATTTGGCTCCTAGTCCATTGATAAGGCTGATGATGATGCCTTGTGCAGTGAACTGCGTGCTGGTGGCGGCTCGTTAAAGAAGCGAAACACCGGCGCCACACGACTACACATGGGACCTGCAATATACGGGCTTGGTAGATGCTACGTGGTTGCACGAACAATGCGTTCCACGGTAATCTTGGGCATTGCACCAGTGCCAGTGGGATCCATGTGGCACCTCAACTTGGCAGCCTCCATCGGTTGGTATGTTGAAGACCGAAACAGCAGGGCGATGACAATAGCATCCAGTGGGAGTCTCATGACAGAAGACCCAGCCCCACGAGTAGCAACGGCAGCCGCCAGACCTGAGACACCTCGCTCCTTTGCGTGGGACGGGCAGCGACACGACATCTGTAACAGGTGGATTTTCATACTTGACGTACCTAATGAAATAATAAAAAGTAATCAGCATTTTGTATCTCCGAAAACTCAATTAGGTATCACACACACTATAATAATAATAATTGAAAAATGTCATTATTATAATTAGTAAATTACTTAATTGTAAAAATACACATTTGAAACACAGTTCGCTATACTAGAACATATATCTATAAATCCATTTATTTATAAATATATATATATATATATATATATATATATATATATATATAAGTAAATAAATACATAAATAAATAAATAAATAAATAAATAAATAAATAAATAAATAAATAAATAAATAAATAAATAAATAAATAAATAAATAAATAAATAATAAATAAATGTATATATATATATATATATATATATATATATATATATATATATATATATATATATATATATATATATATACAGAAACAGGTTTACTATACAAAGCTTAAATGTTTGGCCCGAAGACGCCCAAACTGTAAACAAAACATTAAGTTTGTATCTACGCCCTATTGACACAATCACGGAATTGGCCGAAGCTAATCGCAAATGTCTTTTGATATTCCCCGCATTCGGAAGAGTCTCACATTCAGAACAAATGAGTCAAACAACATCCGGTTAATAATTACTCATCCTAGTAACTTTGGTCAACTGAACTGACAACGGACTTGACGCTTTAAGAATATAATTTATGTATATCACAACGGCACATAACTGTTACGTATTTTCGGATAAAATCCATCCATAAATGCCTTGGAAAGTTACACAGTACTTACGTATTTTGACACGTTCGTCAACAACTGCAAATTAACAGACGTGTTTGAATAAGTTACCTGACATGATAACATGCTCATCGAGAACTAAATGTTGTTTAGCATTTTTACAAACACCATATTTATCATAGCTTTCAACAAAGAGTTCAAAGAGGCCAAACATAATAACAGGAATGTCAGTTACACTCTTCCGTGAAAGCAAAATATCTCAAAAAAGCACACATTTAAAAGACCATAATTGAACTTTATTATCCACAATAAAAGAACACAAAAATGCGAACTCTTCAAGGGCATTAATGTG
>OZ024860.1:39905222-39910222 GCA_964017155.1 Oasisia sp. SBJ-2009
ATAGGCAGTGTGTTTGCGTATTAATTTGAGAACGCATAAGGTCACACATTCTTAAAGGGGAAGTGAAACACAGCTGAAACATTCCATATACCTAAATGTACACAATATAAGTATACATTAATGGTGACAGAAACATATTCATGTATCAGACAATGTGTAAAAAAATGTGTTCAGTGCCTAAATCGCCGACATAGAACACTGCGTATCGCCATCTTTATTCCAAGCCGAGTGGTTTGATTACCTCCTATCTAGCCCATGTAAAATTTCGTTTTTCTTTCCGGTTTTCTTCGTAATTAGACATTTCTACGCAAAAACAAAGATATGGTGCCTTATTATACACGATAGGTGTCCTATGTGTCAACAAATAATATTTATTTGCATTCGAAATAAAAAGGTGAAATTAAATAGCAAAGATTTATAACCAATGAAAATGTATTATATCGTCCGGACTATTTTTTCTTTTGTTTACAAAGATGTCGGAAGGGTTTAGCGGGAACGCTAGTTGCTAGTGGTCTTGGACAAATAACAATAACAAATGTATCCGACAGAGGAAACATCTGTGGCACAAGTGAGAGAAGCATATGTAGCACCAGTGACACACGTAAAGCCATTCTTCACCCAGCGTGCGAGCCGAGGTGCGAGGCGTCAAACCCCGTCGAGACGACGAGAGCCATTTTTATGCAATCGAGCCTCGAGGATCTTTGATTTTGTGATCAACGTGCAGAACAGTTTTGGGATCCAATATTGTGAATGTGGCATGGTGTTTGTGTGGATACTGCGTGCCAATCTCGACGCACATCCAATAATTGGTATGTTGTCTGGCTTGCCCGAACGTGTGACCTGTGCCAGCATCGGCATGAGGCATGCCTGACCACGTCCATGACAGCTGTCAAAGTTGGAAGTATCGGTATGTTATCTATGTGCGATTTGCGTGCAGACTCGTTCGATCGCCCAATAGCTAGTAGGTAAGTAATACGTAGAGTTCAACAGGTATTGAAAAATAATTTAGCAATTAAAACCTAAACAGAGCAATTATACTTGTATGGCCACACAATGACATGTATATTAAATAAATAAATCATTTTATCTTTCGAATTCGGAACGTAAATCTTTGCTACACACCTATTTTTGTATTTTCGAGAGGATGTTACATGATCGATATGATCATCCTTTTAATATAATTATTTAATTTCCAATTTAAAATGCTAATACAATTTATTTAGTTTATGTAAATAATGTTATTTAGATATGCGTGCTGCCATGCAATTGATAATAGTCTGAATAATAAATAGATGTGCATCGTGCAGTTCACATGATTATATTGACGTGGTGTTTTAATGTATTGAATACTATGTTTTGGATATGTGCGGGTGTGTATGTTATCAAGACCACATCATGACAATCATAAATTCATGTATTTGCAAAATGCTGTAACAATTTTACATAAATATAATTTGTTTGTGAAATGCTGTGATAATTTTATTAAAGTATCACAAGCAAATCAACTAATGCGCTGACTTCGTGATGTTATATTGATGAATTACACCGTTTTGCCTATTACTAATAATTATAAGATAATGATTGTTTACTATAAAACAAATGTCATAATGTATCGGTTAGCTGCATATCATGACTGCACATGTTCAATGGGATGCTTCCAAGAGGCAGCAGGCATGTCATACCAGCCAGGGTGTTTTACAGGTGCAAAAAATGAAAATGAGTTTTTTCTTGTAAACCACACTTTCTCTCTTTCTCATTAGTGACAGAACTGCTTGAGTCATCATCAGTGATATCGCTGTCACCCGCTACCACTTATTCTGCATCACTCTCTTCAGTGTTTTCCTTCTGACCTCCAATTAAAGTGTCATCCACATTGACAAGACTGCCATGGTCAGTCGAAGAAAGCAAGCAGGACTGCGACGACAACTTTGCATACCCATGGTCATGATAAACATTCAATGGAACAACAATATCATCTGTATTAATTGCTGCATCGATAAAGTATCGCATTGGCGGCATGATCACTCGCTCTGTTTGAGTTTGACACTACGAGTTAATGGCGTTGCAATGTGACATCCATACTGCCATGAGGGACAGTGTCATCTGGTGCACTGGATCCTTTGAAGTTGTACTCGGTATTTGTGAATCCTTCATTTGAAAGAATGATACATATGTAAGATGGTATGTATCTTCTGTGACATACATATAAATAAAAATGTGTTGTCATCTTTGTTTGCTTGCTTTTTTGAGAAGGTCCCTTGAAGTGACCCCCAGATCAATTTTGTGTATTTGATATCT
Source organism: Oasisia sp. SBJ-2009 (assembly GCA_964017155.1). Taxonomy (NCBI): domain Eukaryota; kingdom Metazoa; phylum Annelida; class Polychaeta; order Sabellida; family Siboglinidae; genus Oasisia; species Oasisia sp. SBJ-2009. The sequence goes on from OZ024860.1 coordinate 39,907,521, forward strand.
GCTTTCTGGCTTGTCTGCTAGCCAGGATCACTGGTCAACTTTTGTGTCAATGAGATTAGTGGACAGTGGGCTGAGCAGGGTGTTATGTTGCGTTTCAACCTTTCAACCAGGAAACACTCATGCAATAATTAGAACATTACCTTTTCAGTGGTTTATTCTGTGTGGATTCCCTAATATGACTAACCTTCTTGGCATATTTTAATATGTGTGTATTCCGAGTCATTCAGACATCATTGCAAACAAACAAAACCCACTCCTACACAAGCAGCTCACATAAATTACATGGTAAACCAATTATACAAGCCCACTTGCACATATAAGATAAGATAAGATAGCTTTATTGCCATGTGTTCACATTGTAGTTACAATAAAACATTGGAATGTGTAATGATATTGGTCGTCGTAATAGTACATTCACATGACAATACATTCACACGCACCAAACAATGATGTTAAAATATACTACTACATTAAATAAAATAAATAAGAACAATCACATAAAAAGGTCCGAATAAAAAATTGCTCATTATAACATCGATAAATAATTGATACGATCTAGTAGAAATATAGTAGCTTAAAATGTAAAATATGAAGAAAGAAAAATATATATATATAAAATATAATAAATTATGATAAAATATACATACTAAAACTCATCGGAAAGTGGACTATGTGTTTGCTGCGGGTGGGAGAAAATCACTTCTGTTTTGACAGGGCTTGAACGGCTAAGGGGAAAAAGCTAGTACTAAAGCGGTTGGTCCTGGTTTTTATGGATCTGAATCGGCGACTAGATGGGAGAGGTTCAAATAGGTCATGGGCAGGATGGGATGTATCTTGAGAGATGAGAGTCGCTCTTCCTAACAGACGCTGCTGATACAGTATTTCAAGACTGGGAAGGTCTCTGCCAATGATTCGGGAAGCAGTTTTCACAACTCTGTTTAATCTGAGCGTTTCCTTCTGTGTAATCGATCCAAACCATACTGAGATAGAAAATGTCAGAACACTCTCGATTACAGCTCTGTAAAAGTTGAGCATGACCTGTGTGGTCAAACCAAACGATCTTAACCTTCTTAAAAAGTACAGCCGCTGCTGGGCCTTTTTGACAATATTTACAACATTTAGTTCCCATTTAAGATTACTGGAGATTGTTGAACCGAGAAATTTGAAATGTTGGACGATTTCAACTGTCCTGCCATCGATCACTAGAGGCGAGGGTGGAGAAGATTTCTTTCTCCTAAAATCAACAATCATTTCTTTCGTTTTATTTACATTAAGTTCCAGATTGTTATCGCTGCACCAACTGATGAGTTTGTTTACTTGGTCCCGATATTCAGATTCATCAGAATTTGTTATATCACTGTAGTGTCATCGGCAAATTTCAGTATTTTAGTACCTACGTGACAAGATAAACAATCATGTGTAAAAAGAGAGTATAACATTGGTGACAGAACACAGCCCTGAGGCGTGCCAGTAGATAACGTAACTGATGATGATAAGTTGTCGCCTATTTTTACAACCTGCGGCCTATTTAAAAGAAAATCGATAAGGAAATAAAACATTTAAATTAGTTAAGTGCAATCAATGTCTTCCTATGTCCAATCACAGACACCTACTTAGCCATAATCAAAGTCATACTTGTATTATCCAAAAATACAAATGTCAACTTTTTTCTAAATACTAATATCTTGTTTTTAATTTAAGAATATTTTTTTTACATTGTGTTTTATACATAAGTTTCGTTTGTTTTGGGGGATAAAAAACCCGTTGTCTTAGATTATTTAGAAATGTATTAATCTGTCAATATTTAAGTATCGGATACTAGTCACTTATTATGTATGTCAAAACAATTGCTTTTAAAAGATTGAAATAAGTTCCATGTGTATTGTATATTTTGACCACAGTCGTGCATTCTACAGCAATAATAGAATGTGCGTACATGAAGTTTTAAAATATTCTACGGATATTTTATGATGACACTCTTAACATGCCTAAATTAAAATACTAAATGTGTTCCCAGGTAATATTGCCAACTGACTTGGGTTATGATGGGTAGTGTCATTGGATAGGCACATTAACATACTTAATACCTGTAGTGACACTATGTTAAGTGTAATTGATTCTGTAGCATGTTTTATTGTTGTTATACTCATTATTTTGTAGAAAGTTATGCGATGTACACATGTACAGATGTTACTAGAAACAAATACAATGATACCATAATCATAATGACAGTAATATTGTACTAACCTCCAAGGCTGCTGTTCGCCGTTTCCTACTTTTCGTTCTGGTCTCTGGCTTCGATGATATAAACAGCACATAAACAGTACATCCTCAGCTTGCATAATGTCAAAACCAGTGTCCTCATGTAATGGATGTAATGGCCAGGATTAACTTGTACGCAAACTAGTGATGAACACACAGTGTTCATAAGTCAACAGCTATGTCTCCAAAACTCTACTGTGATGTTAAAACTTGGGGAAATTTGTTTCACTCTACATTGCTCCAGTTCACTCAGCTGTATAAATGAGTACATGCATGGCTATAGACAGTGGTGGGTATGTGTACGAGTAGCTTTCGCGCATTAATTGTAGCGTATTGATGGATACTTCCCAGAGAAGTTGAGATGGTATATATGATTCAACAGATCTGTCAGGGAAATAAACTTAAAGCGCTTTCAGCAATCCTGAGGATTGGTTACTGCG
>OZ024860.1:39915222-39932722 GCA_964017155.1 Oasisia sp. SBJ-2009
ATCAATTTTGTTTTGAAACTGGACATTTTGTTTACCATTTGAACGTGTTGCAGGCGGAATCTTTCAAATTGCGAACATTGTTCCGTGCATAGTAAAGTACTGAACACAAATTGGCAGGCAGTAAACCGTCAACATGCATGGTGTAGCCACAAGAACGTAATATTAAAGGGAACAATACAAACTTGGAGCTGCCACCTTCGCTTTAACAGGAGTCGCTCAGCCTCATGCCAATATTGGACATTAACTATCTCTCGGTGTTCATAATATATAGCATATTTGTACCTAATATTGTATTACATTAACGATTATAATGCCATCACCATCGCTGGATGTATACAAACATCTTGACTACACATAATATGTTATGGCAATTTAGAAAACAGCCGAGTTAACATGCTTCCTATAGTGTTCGATTAAACAGCCTCACCCGCTGTGCCCGGTTGTGACAACCGCGGACCTTTCTGTGTAATATTATAACAATGTATCTTTTAAAAAATATTTATCGATAATATAGGATCAGATTTCAGTACAAATGAGTGCAAGGTCGTTTATATTTCAGTATGTTAACTATAAAAAAGTGTTTTACATAACAATCAGATTGTTTTAGCAAAAAGCGATAAGTTTCCCGTGATGCTTTTCGTTAATAGAATAAGGTACGTTTACAGTAACTTCGCTTAAGCTGTTTCTAAATATTCACTGAGTACACAGACAAAGTAATTAGTGCTGTCTTTTTAGGTTGACACTTACCTGAGCTGCAGCAAACGCCAACACTAGGACGGCGAAGAACAAGATGACGTACGCACGCATTGTCTCTTCAAAACAGGTCTGCATGCAAAGAAATTAACATCTCGTAAATTCCTCAAGATTGAGTATGACAAATGTTGTTCAGATTTTTGACACACATAAATATAAATGTAATGCTCTTGCAAAAAAGATGTTGAAGTGTAAGCCTATCTATGGTGTTCTCACGCCACGAAAGCCGCTCAGCAGTGGTCATTGTGTGGAACCTTGTGAAATGTTGGATGACGTCACAGAAGAGACGGCAGGTAACGCTCGTAGGTCTTTTGCACTGAACACTGAAGCACATTTGACTAATGAAAACTAATATATTCTAGTGTAACCGTAAAATTCGTACTATTATCTAGCAATGTGTCGGTGGATTTTTTCAGCAATGGTATTGATTACAAAAAGTTATAGCCGTTTGAATCAATCGATAACTTAACGCTAGCATTGATGGTCAAATGTCACAAACTCGACTCGCAGAACAAATTGCTCGGCACATAACGACTTGGTTGCGTAATATATTAGCTTTATGTTGACTTCGAAAATATTACATGCCATATTGGACTTTCAGACACAATATGAAACTTAGGCAGTCACTATATGCATAAATGTGCCAAAAAGGAAACCAAGAGTGTCTTTGAAGAGAGTGAATGAGCGAGACTGGCCTATGGGAAGTGGAAGACTAAACGTTCCATTACATATCCTTAGAAGGCGCATGGAATAAGCGAGACTAAACTAACCAGTGGCTGATCATCGTAGTGGCAACGGTTCTTTCACGTCTAATGCTGCAGAATACAATCGTCAAACCTCCTTACCTGTCTTAGCCAAACGAAGATGTCCGTTCAAGTGAACAGTCGGAATCTTTCGGTGTAGAACAGGCCGAGTTCCGCGTTTTATATAGCGACCAGGTGGGACACTCCCACCTCGTGTACGTGATCACTGTCACGTACAATCGACTCATTGCGTCACCATGATGACGAGTAAATTGCATTTACGTAATAGGCTTGTTCGTTATTGCAATGTCTCTGTTTGAACGATCGCGTTGTTCTTAGCCGGAAACGTCGTTTGTGCTGGAGTGGTATTGTTTTCCTTTGTAGAGTTCACCTCTAAAACTCACAAACGACGTTTCCGGCTAAGAACAACGCGATCGTTAAAACAGAGACATTGCAATAAAGAACAAGCGTATTACGTAAGTTTTAGAGGTGAACTCTACAAAAGAAAACAATGCCACTCCAGCAAAAACGACGTTAGGTTAACTTGACCTAAAAAAATCCAACACACGTCAATATGGAGCATACGTCACAGCGACACGCTAATGTTAGCAATAACAAATGACAAACTGTAATACGGAACAGAAACAAAAACGTCATAGTAGCGTGTTATGATGTCTGTACCATTAAAAAAAAAATTATCGGCAACAAGCCAGCAACTAGAAAAACGTCCTTTCTTGGTACACTTACACATGGATGCTCTTCGCGTAAATACTGATTGTTACAACTTCAGCTTGGCTGCATTTACTGAATATTTGTTGGAAAATATAAATGTTATTGTTGTGTTCCGCACTCTATATAATGCGCGAATCAAATGAAAAATCCTCATGATTTCCGTTTTATTGTCTTTTTTCTTCTTTCTCACTCCCCATTCGCAATTTCGGTCCTCTTTCCCCGCCACTTTCTGAGCATCTGCCCTCTTTGCCTGTTTCTCGTATCCCCATGGCAAGCCCATGCCAAACTACACCTCGTCAATTTCTTCTTAATTGTTATCTTCACTACATCCTCCACTCTCAGTTCATCCGCTCTTCTCTTATCCGCTCTCATAACTCCCAAGATTGTTCGTACCAGGTTGGTTTCGCAAACCCGGGCCTTCTCGTGTTTCTTTGTTAGTGCCGTCGTATCTAGTCCATTCATGTATGCCGAGGTAACACATCAGCTGAGCACATTTCCATTACGTCAGTTGCGTCTGTTTCCAATCACCTCTTCGACTTCCTCCAAGCGTAAAATTTGCCATTGCCCCTCGATATAACCAAAGCAGTTTATCTAGTCGATTTTGCACAGGGTAATTGAAATGTCTAAAAGTGAATTCATTCTTTTTAATAAGCAGCGACATTATATGGTGTGAAGTTATTGGTTGAACGTCATCATCTATGTTAAATTGGAAATGTTTAAATATTGTTTCATCAGAGTAAGTGACTACATGTTAGTACTGTCATGGTTTTGATCAGTACGTTTGGGAGATATAGCGTGAGGAATGTGGTGGCCGGCAATAGGTGGATATTATGTAGGGGCTATGGATTCGTGTCTCTTTAATAAAGTGTCGTTTCGCCCTTTTTAAGCGAGTTGGCTTTGAATCATATATATATATATATATATTATATATTTACATAACTATATATATATTAATATATGTATATATGTATATATATATATATATATATATATATATATATATATATATATACATGTATATATGTATATATGTATATATGTATATATATATATATATATATGTATATATATATATATATATATATATATATATATATATACATATATATATATATATATATATATATACATGTATATATATATATATACGTGCGCGTGCGCGTGCGCGTGCGCGTGCGCGTGCGCGTGCGCGTGCGCGTGCGCGTGCGCGTGCGCGTGCGCGTGCGCGTGCGCGTGCGCGTGCGCGTGCGCGTGCGCGTGCGCGTGCGCGTGCGCGTGCGCGTGCGCGTGCGCGTGCGCGTGCGCGTGCGTTCGCGTTCGCGTTCGCGTTCGCGTTCGCGTTCGCGTTCGCGTTCGCGTTCGCGTTCGCGTTCGCGTTCGCGTTCGCGTTCGCGTTCGCGTTCGCGTTCGCGTTCGCGTTCGCGTTCGCGTTCGCGTTCGCGTTCGCGTTCGCGTTCGCGTTCGCGTTCGCGTTCGCGTGTGCGTGTGCGTGTGCGTTCGCGTTCGCGTTCGCGTGTGCGTGTGCGTGTGCGTGTGCGTGTGCGTGTGCGTGTGCGTGTGCGTGTGCGTGTGCGTGTGCGTGTGCGTGTGCGTGTGCGTGTGCGTGTGCGTGTGCGTGTGCGTGTGCGTGTGCGTGTGCGTGTGCGTGTGCGTGTGCGTGTGCGTGTGCGTGTGCGTGTGCGTGTGCGTTCGCGTTCGCGTGTGCGTTCGCGTGTGCGTGTGCGTGTGCGTGTGCGTGTGCGTGTGCGTGTGCGTGTGCGTGTGCGTGTGCGTGTGCGTGTGCGTGTGCGTGTGCGTGTGCGTGTGCGTGTGCGTGTGCGTGTGCGTGTGCGTGTGCGTGTGCGTGTGCGTGTGCGTGTGCGTGTGCGTGTGCGTGTGCGTGTGCGTGTGCGTGTGCGTGTGCGTGTGCGTGTGCGTGTGCGTGTGCGTGTGCGTGTGCGTGTGCGTGTGCGTGTGCGTGTGCGTGTGCGTGTGCGTGTGCGTGTGCGTGTGCGTGTGCGTGTGCGTGTGCGTGTGCGTGTGCGTGTGCGTGTGCGTGTGCGTGTGCGTGTGCGTGTGCGTGTGCGTGTGCGTGTGCGTGTGCGTGTGCGTGTGCGTGTGCGTGTTCGTGTTCGTGTTCGTGTTCGTGTTCGTGTTCGTGTTCGTGTTTTGTGTTTTGTGTTTGTGTTTGTGTTTGTGTTTGTGTTTGTGTTTGTGTTTGTGTTTGTGTTTGTGTTTGTGTTTGTGTTTGTGTTTGTGTTTGTGTTTGTGTTTGTTTGGCGTTTGCATGTGTATGTGGACGTTTATGCGTACGTTTGTTCGTGAAGATATGACGTCGTTTAGATTTTAAACAATGTGTTTTTGGGATTTCAGTAGGAGACGCAAGCGACGCTAGGTATTACATATCGGAAATGTTTGTTTGTCGAGAGGAAATAAAACGCTAAAATGAACCCACCAAGCCTATAACACATTTGTCACCGCAGACGGCTGAGTCGTTGAATCCAGAAGTCCTAGTACTCCTTGAATTGGTGGTAGTGCTGGTGCGACAGCCAATTACTTTGATTATTTACACTTAACACTTAAGATATCACCCCTTTGCATTCGTCTCACTGGCACCATGAAAAACCTTGTTCGGTTCAGACGTCATTACATCTTGACACGAAAGCGGGTAATTATCGAGACGTTTGAAGCACTAAAATGTTGAACGTCATCTCGAGAGATATTGCTAAATTTGCGATGAGTAGTTTGACATGGGCTGGCCATACGGAAAGGATTGGATATGAGAAACTGGCAAAGAGAGCAGGTGCTCAGACAGTGGAGGGGAAAAGAGGAGAAAGAGGACCGAAATTTCGATGGGGGATTGCCTAAAAGAGCCGTAGAAAGAGAAGAATGGAGTAAAGGTGCCACAGATAGAAAAATATCGAAACTGCTGAAAGAGAACGTAAAGAGAGAAATGTGAGATGAAGAAATAAGACAATGAAACGGAAATCATGGCAAAGTCACCTCTGATATTAGACGTGCCAAGAAAAAACCCAACTAAATGCAATATGACCTTAGTCTAGCAACCGGGCAAGGCATCATTATACATTAGTCAGTGAACGTGGTTGTCATATCGGTATACATTTTAAGCGAGTTGGGATTGAATTATATATATATATATAATATATATATATATATATATATATATATATATATATATATATATATATATATATACTCCCATACACACACTCTCACACACACACACACACACACACACATGCACGCATGCACGCACGCACACACGCACGCACGCACACACGCATTCACACACGCACGCAGGCACGCACGCACACACACACCCACACGCACACACACGCACGCACGCACGCACGCACGCACACACACACACACACACACACACACACACAGTTTGATTGGTTGTCGAATGGCCCCCCAATGCAAAATCCTGGCCACGCCACTGGAAGCACTCAGCCACATACAACGGAAATGTCAATTCGTCACCAGTCAGACACGTTTTTAATCATTAGCAAAAGCCAAATCACAACGTTCAGCACCTTGTTTGCTTGGTGTGGGTAATAAATTAGGTGGCATGCACAACAATGATATTTGTATTTTCCTACAAATAATCAGTAAATGCATCGACGCCGTATTGCAACAATTACTACATATATGAACACCTGCGAAGCTTATTCATGTGTACGTGTACCAAGATAAAACATTTTTAGTTGTTGTTTCTAGGTTAGCTGTGCCTAAGTTCAAAATCCAACACAGTCTAATATGGAACATACGTCATAGTGACACGCAAATGTTAGCAAAAACAAATGATAAACTGTAATATGGCAAACAATCGTCATCGAGACATGGAATGACGCCTCGGTTGCCACAAGTCTGTTCCGTTAAAATCTCTTCGTCTGAATCGGCAACAAGTCAGCAACTAGAAAACACGTTTTTATTTGGTACACCTACACATGGGTATGCTTCGCAGGTGTTCACATAAGTACTAATTGCTACAACTACAGCTTGGTTGCATTTACTGATTATTTGTTGGAAAATACAAATATTATTGAAGTGTTCCACAGGCTATATAATAATACGCGAATCAGATGGAAAATCTTCATGAACTATAATAATCGTTTACGGATTATTCTGTTATATATATATATATATATATATATATATATATGTATATATATATATATATATATATATATATATATATATATATATATATATATATATATATATATATATATATATATATATATATATATATATATATAGTTTGTTTGATTGGTTGTCGAATGGCTAAGATAAGAAATAGTTGCGGAGCAGAGGCACACTGACTTGACGCTGACCAATAGAGTGACCAGGCACTAGCAATATAGCGAAGTAGCCAGTATTTATAGATGGCCACACGAAGGTGTCCGTTCAAGTGAACAATCGGAATCTTTCGGTGTAGAACACGCCGCGTTCCTCGTGGGAAACGACCAGGTGGGAAACTCCCACCTCGTGTACGTGATCATTGTCACGTACAATCGACACATTGCGTCAGCATGATGACGAGTAAATTGCATTTCCGTTATACGCTTCTTCTTTATTGCAATGTCTCTGTTTTAACGATCGCGTTGTTCTTAGCCGGAAACGTCGTTTGTGCTGGAGTGGTATTGTTTTATTTTGTAGAGTTCACCTCTAAAAATCACAAACGACGTTTCCGGCTAAGAACAACGCGTGTATTGTTTATCAGTTTTTGTCATGTGCGTGTCGCCGCGGTTGTCGTTGTCATACTGCGCTGTGTGTCACGCGATCCTCCCGACATTATAATTATCATAACGTCATACTGTAAGGAATTATGGTTACATAAATGTATTGTAATTACTTCCCATGAAATAGTGTAATTATTATATATCAAGTCATAATTAACAGTATACCATGGAACTACAGTACTCTAGCTAGAAGCGTTGCGTGATGATGTCCTTAAACGATATGTATCCAGTTTTCCGAGTTCGATAAGGATAGACCAGGCATACTTCTTGGGTGAGTAGGAGCGTGACTACTTAGATGGCCGTAGATAAGAAATACTAGCTCTTTATTAGGTAGTGCAGAGGCTCACTGACTTGACGCTGACCAATAGAGTGACCAGGCACTAGCAATATAGCGAAGTAGCCAGTATTTAAAGAGAGTAGTCCGCGATGGAGGGGACACACGAGCACATGTAATTCCACGTCTGGCGCCAACCAGCCAGACCAGTCAGATAACTGTGTCGACTTCTGTATTATGCTGTCTGTATTAATGTTCTTGAAACAAACACTGGAAAAGTCTTCTGTAAATGATTGAGCAAATACAATCTTTCTCCGTGAGTATCTGATTTCTAATAGACAGTGACATTGTGTCTGAGGTGGAAGACTGCGTTACGTGTCCATGTTGGAATACCGAGTCTACAACAACATGATGAAGAGGCAGATGCGAAGAACGGTAAAGTAGTAGACCGGTCAAGTCTACAACAGTAACGTAATTCGTAAACGCTGTGGGCGTTGCGTTATAACAGTTTAACAACGATCGTGTATGTTGCCGTTTGTTTATCGGTCGTTGGCATGGCCGGTTGATTATTCCATACTGTTATTTGCTTTATTACTGGGCGTGTTTATTGGGCTAGAATATGATACAGTTGTCTTGCTCGTATCACAACGCCCCACGCCACTTGCCTATCAAGCACTACTCGTATCACTGAAGCGACATGCTCATTGGTCCGTGTGTTGTACCGAACACGACCTAGAAACGCCCTTACACCATACAGACGCGTACCTGATTGGTCAATAGCAACGCAAAACTGGGTTACGTGTAAAGAACTTTGACACAGCAGCACATTCCGTGCAAGCGAAAACTAAATTACGCGTAACCCAGTTTTAGCCAATCCGTATGTCGTAGCGAGCACGTCACAGAGAACCCATTACAATGTAAAACAGGGTAACCCACTTTTAGCACACCGCACGGATGGTGATGGTCAATACGCCTAACACATTTTGGTAGACAATGTTGCCACAGGAAACCAGTTGTGTCTGTAGTAGGATATCACACAAAAATATCACAAGGCAACAGGCATGACTCAATTCTTCATGCACACCTAAATGTGTGTATATAATATAACAAATAGAAAGGAAATTGTATGCCTAGGGCACGCAGACATTGTCTCTGGTGCAACGGTGAATCTGGACTGAAACTCGATCTACTCTAGTTGTGGTCTCCCAGTTCGGTGTGTTTGTTCTGTCCTTGTTGTATACCTTGCGTACAATCGCACCCAGTCACCGCAGTTGAACTATGTCCGAATTGTTTGGGCATTTGGTGTGGTCGGGCCAAGAGAACACATTTCTTTCTTTGGCCGAGTTGTTTGGGCGCTTGACCAAGCATATGTATTTGACCCAGGTCCACATTGTTTTCAAATGGTCGCCCTTGAACCGTGTCCCCGTTGTTTGGGCGTGTGTGGTGGCCAGACCTAACAGACCAAACAGATCAAACGTGTACAACTGAACCCTGTCCAAATCGTTTGTGTACATGTTGTGGTCGGACCAAATATTTGCATTTGACATGTGTCCAAATTGTTCGGGTAAGTGTTATGGTCGGACCGTGTGATTGCATTTGAACCTTGCCCAAAATGTTTAGGCGAATGTTGTGTTCGGAACCAGTGATTGCAGTTAAACTATGTGCAAATGTGTATGGGCAAGTGTTGTGGTCGGACCAAGTGCTTGCATTTGACCCATATCCGAATTGCTTGGGTGCATGTGGTGGCCGGACCAACTAACCATATCTAAATTGTTTGGGTACGTGTTGTGGTTTGACCAAGTGTTGCTTTTATTATATCCCCACACTGTTTGCGCACTTAGTATGGTCTGACCATGTGATTACATTTTGACCCATGGCCGATTTGTTTAGACAGACAATATGGTTAGGTAATATCAATGTATTTAAAAGTACAATTGATCCACTTTCACACTGTTTGCGGTTTGGTGGCATGGCCGGGCGCAGTCACTGTGTCCAGGCCATGTCCTTTACCATCTGCGCACATGATATGGCCAGACCACATCTGTTATTATAACTATGTTCGAATTGTTTAGGTGCTTGATATGTCCACATCGTGCATGCCTGTTATCGTTGGATCGTGTTTATGTACCTTGTTCTATTTTATATGTATATTTTGGAGGTTTTATAATTTATTTGAACCGTCTCATTTGTTTGCACGTATGATATTGTGTGCCATAATGTGTGCCTTTGAAACTTGTTCTTTGTCTTGATACATGATACGACGTGACATATTCTTTGCTCTTAAACCATGTCCTGTGCATCTGTTACGAGGTGAAGAAATATTGTGCTTGTGTTTTGTTGCCTTAATCTGTTTTTTTTACCCGTTTGAAGATGTTTGTGCGTTTGTTTTGGTGTGGCATAATCAGTGCATATGTACCCATCTTACATTGTTTCAGTGCAAGTTTTGATATGGCATCGTCCATGCATGTGGCTGTTTCCATGTGTGACTGCATGCTCTTGTGTACCATATTCTGCCGTTGTGTATCATATCAACTTTGTTTAGCCTTACCGGATGGGATAGGCATTGTGCTTGTGTTTGTCTTCACTGCATTCACATGACTTAGTGTATGCCTGCCAGAGTTATTATGATCTTGATTGACTGCTCCAGATAAGCGAAGACACGGTCGTGTTTAGAGGCAGGCAGAGCGTCGACTTAGAACGGCGTGTAGAGCAAGCATCGGGACCGGTCAACGTGAAACACTACAGCCTCGACACGACCAAACATCACCAGAAATGCTTCAAAGAATACAAAGACTACTCCAGTTGGTCGACTAAGTCGATCCCCCATGAGAGCTAGTTCCCCAACCATTGGCAGCACACAACCGACGACGATTGCTATGTGGGATGTGGACCAGTGGCTAGGGCGATGATCTTCGGCTACTATGACCGTCGATCGCATTACATGTCGAGGAACTACGGCACGGGCAGTCAGGGCCTCTATCGGTGCGACAGCGACGGCGCCAGCGGCTCGACCAGCTGCATAGCTCCGAGTTCTTCGTCCTCCGACATCTCTCGTATGAAGAAATACATCGAGAAGATCGCAAAGACGCTCGGAACGTGGTGCATCTTCACGAACGGCGCCACACACCGCCTCCAAGATGAACCATATCGAGTCCTTCTTCCAGGTATACAACCAACCTCATTCTTTATCACAGTATATAACATAATGTTGTCGTAGATATTCACCACTTAGAATAGTCATTGAACCAATAAACACTTGCCTCCATCACTAGTGTGATCAATATTTCATATACAAATGTCCTACAAGTGGTACCCTTTTAATGTTTAGCGGAATGTGTCTAATCCAACTTGAAACAACTCACTTTCTCCATGTAATTGTAATACACGAGACGAGTGTTGCCACCTGACGGTTACAGCGCACTTGGTGGTTAATCGCCAGGTGGCATAATTGTCACCTATATAACATGTACTACTTTTGTACGTGCTGCTCAGTTGTACATATTTTTTGTACGATACCAGGATTATTTGCTCAAAGTTTTAAGTACATTAAAAAAAAAGTTATTTAAGTACATTAAAACTTCACAATACTGGAATTTTAGGCACTCATTAATTTTATATTATGTTCATATATGCATGAGTAGATGTTAATACCACAATATGTCTACTATTTGTGCATAATGAACACTATTGCGTATCTACATAAGTACATGTGAAAGTAAGACTACTGCTACTTTTCTGCAGTGTCAACGTAACTGTACGTTATATATATATATATATATATATATATATATATATATATATATATATATATATATATATATATATATATATATATATATAACATAAGTTTGACGACAATTTTTAAACTAAGTAAAACCACTTTGGTGTGTGAAGATTTGAGAGCATCAACACTTGGACGATACTACACAATAGTGGTGAAGTTCACTCCAATAAAACGTCACACCTCACGGCGCCGTGTACAGTAAAGGTCTCCCTGTTTCTGAAATGAAGAAAAGCAGGCAATAAAAGTTTACACACGGTTGCGCCGCTGTATTTATCATAGCTGATGACAAATCTAAGTTCGAATTATTGCGCATAGATTTTAACTAACGAAAATGTTGTATGCTAAATGTGGACTATTAACATTATTGCTACAAACAAACGTATGAATTTTGTAAGGCAGTATTGTTCAAAGTGAAATCACAAGACTAAAATTGTGTTGGTGTTGCTCACAGAGAAACTCAGAAAATGTAAAGCAATTGATCACATCAACAAATTACCACACCAGATACCTGCTAATTGCAATTAACCTGGCTAGGTGCAAAAGAGGTGTATTGGTTCAACGAATCTTTTCATCACGTCAGAGGTCCATGATGGAATGCCTCGGTGTGATTTATCCCACTACTAGGGCAAATTACAGTAGATTCAATGTCATCTGCAAAGTCGTCATCATGTAGGGTTCTCTTCTGCTTCCCCTGGAAAAAACTGTGCACATTTGTTTGTACATTGTTTATAAATCTAGTTAAGTAATCTCCCTATGCAAATCGATCCATTCTCCACAGATCGAGTTACGATCGATTGCTCATAGCCGACAATTTACGATCGAAAGTCGGTCTCTACGTCTGTCCTGAAGCACGGCCTGGAAATGCAACTCGGACAATGCGAAGCGAAGATTAATGTCTCGATGTTGTCAACTTCGGAAACAATGCGAAAAAGAGACGTCGCATTTATGTGTTTGGATCATGCTTGTAGGTGGACTTCGGCAGTTTACTTGTTCAGAATCTAACTGTGAAACAATCGATATCCAATGCCGCTATTATCTAAAGGCAAGTATTCATTCACACATCCAAGTGAACTGAAGCAACGACTAATGAATAATACCTGGTCATAGTTCGACAGGGATGAGCGGGTTTCGAACACGGGTTCTGTTAGTCGAGAGTAACCTGGCGGCAACGGTGAAACTACTTACATGTATCTCTAAGAGCATCCGCCCTACGGTATTAAGAAGCTTGCGCGAGAAACTCTCTCCTATAACCACTTACACCGCTTCCCTTGGATTATGTTGTTTAACATGCGCCATCTGGTTCTATTTACAGCGGTGAAACTAACTACATTTACACACGAGAGCATCAGCCCTTTCCTCTTACCCAGATGTTTGTTTTTCTCTCCCGGTATGTGATGTTTAACATACTTCATTCCATCTTTGTTTGTGCGGCTGCTAGGTTGTTCGTTGCTTGACTGGTGAGTGCCCATGTTTCTGTTTCATGTCTGTATGTGTGTGTGTGTGTGTGTGTGTGTGTGTGTGTGTGTGTGTGTGTGTGTGTGTGTGTGTGTGTTTGCGTGCGTGCGTGTGTGTGTGTGTGCGTGGTGCGTACGTGCGTGCGTGTATGTGCGTGGTGCGTGCGTGCGTGCGTGCGTGCGTGCGCGCGCGCGTGCGTGTGTGCTGCGTGAGTAGTGCATGTGCGTTGTAATTATATACTCAGACCCCTACTCATTTGGACGAATACATTCACAGCACATGTCGTAACACTGAAGCATTTCAGTTTCCTGATGCAATAGCATTCATTGTCCATGTTTCATTTCGGTTGTAGGCTACATTATGTATGTGCATTAAATACAGCTGTGTATTCTTCTTACTGGATAATCATTATGTTGACAACATAAAACACATGCAATTCCATAGTGGGCATTACGCCCAAACATGCATATCATTGATCACATAACAACAACAAATTATTCGAATCATGTCAGATTTGCAAAACACATACTCAATATAGTTAGTAATATATATATATATATATATATATATATATATATATATATATATATATATATATATATATATCAGACATGCCACATGATACGGATTACCCGTATCCGATACGGGTTTTGGCGGTTTTTTAAGTGATACGGCCGTACTCCGTTTTGATATGGATTTGAACTTAATTTATGGGGAAATTATTTTTAGCCACATTATGCCTTGTATACGTCACAAAACTATACTGTATAATGGAATAATTGTTTACTGTTAGTGACTAAGTAAATCGATTCGAAACGAACGAACTAAACCACCGATTAGTTTATTGTAGCGCGTAATAGATGGCGCGCTGGTAAATTTTAGTTCTGAAAACTGCGGCAGGTGGCTCAAAGGGTGGGAATGGGATGCGTGGTAGGCGCGTGATTATAAAAAGCAGTACAGGAAATGGAGCTCGACGCCGGGTTCAATTAAATCGCCTGCATTTCTGATTTTAAAATGTTGATGGTTGCCTGTGAAACTTCGCTATATGCGCGAACTGCTGAAATAAATTGTCATTATTGGATGACACTGTCTGTTTTGCGGTACGTGCTGAAGTGAAGTAAAACCTCGGTAATCTACCGTTTTGAAAAGGCCTTAATAAGTTAGGCCAGTTAACTGGAAGATCTGTTTAATGATACGGATTGATACGGATTCTTACCAAATTTTAGGTCAAAATACGGATTGCCATCCCAAAAATTTGGCAAGTCTGATATATATATATATATATATATATATATATATATATATATATATATATATATATATATAATATTACTAACTATATTGAGTATGTGTTCTGCAAATCTGACATGATTCGAAGTTCACTTGTGCTGTTGACATTTGTCTTTTGTGATGTGATAAATATAATTATCTTAGCTTACGATAATGACTAAAAAGTGGCCAATTGGGATATGTTCAGTATCAAAGGTATGTTGATATTTAAATGTAGCGTTCACATTTAATGCGATTCCCTTCTGTATCTACCACCAAGGGCATTTCAACTAAGACCAACGCAGCCACATCACTACAAACCTCGTCGAACCGGAAGGTACTGCGTGTTGACCGCGCAGGCTATGCGATTTAATAAAACATTGTTACACACTGTTGAATGTTGAACTGACTAAAATTCACGAACATTGTACAGTTTTGAAATAATTAATGTAATCACCAACAGACTACGATGTATTGAGATGAACGATAATATGAGATCTAAAATAATAACCTGGCTCTCAGTCGCTGAACACACAAGAGTTGACATGCACAGAACTAAAATTGAGTAACAGTTCAAAACTTAAATAAATACGCTCATTACTGGCATAACTTCCTTCAACTTTTAGCTAACCTTAAAATACAGATTTATGACGCGCATGTACCATGCCAAAAGACTGCGACTTCCCATTTCGTAGGCGGTTGATGAATTCCTAAGTTGATGCACCAGTAGCATGTTTTGCCTAATCATTGCGATACAATGCATCAGGCCAGTTCAGTCTACCAATGTACTGATCTTTTCTAATGATCTGCAACTTATTTATCCGATTTCCAAACAAGAAACATATGTGAGTCTGGATTGCAATTTGCAAGCCATTGAGTGGATTGATCGAAACGCCGGTCTTACCGAATCGCCGATGTGCGTAGCCAGGACTGACAGCAGGGAAATGCGACTGATCGTTGATGTCGACACAAAACAAGCAATGCCTTGCTCCATATTTACTCCTTAATTGGCCTTAACCCAACAAACTCTTCATAGGGTTTAACAAACGCTTGGAGGACCCCTCGGAAGCCAAGTGCCAGTTATATAATAGACCAGCGTGAAACGCTATTGATGCCATGATGTCGGCCCGAGCGCAAAACAAACAACGGCTACACAATCACGGGTTGAGGGTCGACACAGTGCCACAGAGACACGCATCAATCCGAATTGGGTAGGTATAAACTTGGTAAACCTGCAATCCGAATTTTTTTGATATACTATAGTAATGCAAATTTAGAAGTAAAAAGTAAGAAAGTAAACAAAAAATACATCGTTACAAGTAAAAGTACTTCCAAAAATGTACTTCGTTACAAGTAGATTTCAAGATAAACTACTCAAGTAAAATAATGAAGTAAATGTACTTCGCTACATCCCACCGCCGTGTGTAGTAACTGATGCGTCCAGCAGGAGGTGTCAGACAGTCAGACAGTTTAGTGTAGAGAGCTTCGATCGTTGTCCAGAAACACTGAGAATTTTAGTGTCGGTTTCACAATGGCGCTTGACTTGTTTCTCAAATTCCAGAAGCTCTCACTGAGCATCGTCGCTCTCGTAAGTTGTAGCCGCCAGTGGATGAGTTAGTTAGGGCCCATACGTTTGACTTGTTATTGTGTTGAGGTTTCTTTTGAACACTTGTTCTAAGGCTTCCCTCTGAACGACGTTTACGTCGCCTTCTGAGTATTACTGTTATTTCCAATAAGACAAAGATACCCAATGATAAGAGGTGGAATGTTGCAGCTCCAATTTTGCGATTGGTGGTTTTGAATTTGTTCAACAAAACTGATGAACCAACTTTTCATTGGAGTTCAAAGTTGAATGAGATGAGCTGTCGAACATATCCAGGAAGTAAGCAAGTTGTACTCCGCAGATGAATTGTATTGGTGCTAGCAATCAATGTTTTATTTTCTTCTTTGATTGTAGAAATATTGTATTTGGAGAGTCATGGACTTTCGGGCAGAATAGAAATGTTTCCCGAACAGACGTTATTAAACGGCGGTAATCGAGGGTATCGTTTTCCTTACCCCCGAAACCAAGCAACTTCAAGAATACTTTCTTAATATTTTTTCTTCTTTATTTAAAGCACCACAATCAGTTAATAGCAACATTGAATATTCATTACTTCACACAGTTAGATCAAGGATCTTATAGCTTCTGTGAAGCTATAGAATCCTTGGTTAGATTATGAACAAACCCCCGAAACCGGCGTACAAATATTACCCAGAGTTTCTCTTCCTAACCTCGTTTACTTAGAAGCTGATCACAACTTAAACATCCAGACATTAAGTGTATGGCATTCCACTGCTCGGTTTGCCTATAGAAGGTGCGCTGGCCGCTGACGTGATGAAAGGACTCGTCTTGCGTTGATTGAACGTGGATAATTACCGTTTGCATACGATCAATTGCAATTAACGGGTATCTGACGTGGTAAATTGTTGTTATAGTAAATGACTTCAATGTTTCAGATGGGTCTGGGGTTGGTCATGTCTCCTTTGTGAGCTGCTCTTGCGCAAATATTTCATTTCTGCACGAATATGGAGATGTTTAAATACGTAAAGGGTGAGATAATGTGAAATATTATTTTACTTTACAGTTGTAGTATTTATCAAAATATCAACATTTAATATACGTCAACAAATATTGCCTGAAATATGTGTGGCTGTGTGTTTGGCCTTGTTGTAAATCGCGTCGCTGCCTAAAACCGCCTTTGCTGGTTGCTTGCGGCTAGCCATGCCAACTATAGGTCAACACTGAACGTGTGTGGCACGACGAGGTTTTCGGGAAAGCAACGCCAGAATTTCAAAGTCAACAACACATTTTCAATCGCAGTGCAGTGTAGAATCGCATCAACACCTACAGGGATGTCTGCCGCGGCCAACACGTGTTAGCTTGACCGACCGATGACTCTTACAATGAGAATGTCTATTGTGCAATGCGATATTACCACACACATGTCTAGAGCTAGAGCTAGCACACAGCAATTAATTCTGCTCCGCTTGTCAAATTGGCTTTGGTAATCTCCATTGAACTGACAGTGTTCTGACCGCCACCTGGTTATCCGAAGCGTGCTTTCTGAATTCAAATACATCTTAATGTTACTAATATCGTACGTAATAGTTCATGTGCATTTGAGCGGGGCTTGTGGGAGATTTGGCCCCTGTACGGAGTCACTGAGGAATGTGCTCCAGTTGTTCCAATAGAAATAAGTAACCTCTAACTGGTGACTGGGTAATATTAGTAATTAAGCACTTGTCAATCACTCGAAGTTGTCACGCCCGTCTCGGATAAATGGACGTTGAAACTACTCGGACCTCCTCGCTGACACTAAAACAACACAGAGACGTTGGCCGCGTACACATATAAGCCGCGGCTGCGGTTCCTACTGCAACGGGGACTACCACAGTCGCCATTGCGACAGTAACCATGAAGGTTTGGCTAACCAGTCTGCAGCTGCTGTTGCTGGCTTGGACAACAGTTGCAGATGGAGATGATTTACTCGTCGACAGAGACGAGTCACTCGGCAGTCTCAACAACAAGGCTGATGCATTCGATACGTCTGACTGGACATCAGGCGACCCGTGGACGGAGCAGACGGAGATGCCGTGGCAGGTAGCGGAGGAACTCGTCGACGCCATCGAAGAGTTCGGCAACATCTCATGTAATACCATTTCGTTATCCATAAATAAATAAATATATATATAATATTTATAT
>OZ024860.1:39940222-39942722 GCA_964017155.1 Oasisia sp. SBJ-2009
TCTGGCAGTCCGACAGTGCAACAGACAAACAACATCTGGAACTTGTTCGCCCGGGACAAGACGGCCAGCAAGGCGAGGCAGTGGATCCGGGGCGGGTGGCCCGTCGTCGTCGGCACCACAGAGGGCAGTGTGTTCCGCTGGCACTTCCCCGTCGCCACCAAGTACCGCTACCGCACCTACAAGTACCGCTCGTGCTTCAAGTTGTTCCGGCGGAAGAGGTGCTGGCGTTGGAAGTCGTCGACGCAATACCAGATGTACACCCACCAGGGCTGGCAGGGAACGAAGACCAAGTGGCGCGCCATGAAGGTGCACTACGCCGCCATCGCCAGCTACTGAACGCAGTCTTACACCAGGCATTACTCACCTTGACCAAGAACAAATTGAACTATAAAGCCTCTCAACTCTGTTATACCCAGGAAAGTGCTCGTTATAATAAAACAAGTCTACCAGAATATGTCTAGGTGAAAGTACGTAAATTATTATGATCACCATTTACCCCTTGTCAAAAATCATAATTATAAAATGTTGTCAATTTCGACCGGGCCCGTATTTAAAAGGTGCTCTAGAATATGTCAATGCGGCATTTCAGAGCGAACAGTGTACTGTCTTAATGTATTTTAACTTTGGGAATAAAAAGGTATGTGCTAACAAGCTGGATTCGTATTCCATTATTGTAAAATGGTAATTCAATCCTAGGCCACGTATTTGGTAATTCATTTATAAATTCAAGATGGTTGCCGTTGCCACTGAACACCATGAACACTATTGTCGTGATATATCGACATCATCGAAACACAGCAGGTACACTTTTGCAGCCATACCACTATAATCAAAATGTGAGTTTTATCCAACTGAAATGTGAATCATCAAATTTCAATCGGGCCCTCCATTTATCGTAAGATGCCTGGACTAACTGGGAAGAAAACGCCAGCCTTCTCGGGAGGCACTCTGACGTCGTTCAGTATAATAATGTCTGCGTATATAAACTTACGTTTCGCGCGTTTTGATTCGTCGATTTCATATTGAATATATTCAACGAGGATGTTGTTGTAGTTTTTGTGCTGTGTGTGTCTCTCAATCTTAAACTAAATCAAAACGTTTGTGCGTATGTAGACAAATCTAGTTGAATGTTCTCTTTGCATGCTGAGTAGATATAAAAAGACCGTTCCCTTGTCGTGAGTGGTGCACCGTCGTCAGTCACGTCCATATCTCATCCAGTTTCAAAGAACCTGCATGCCTTTACGAGATGCCGTCATCGGTTGATGCATGTGTTAGCCATGCCACAACAGGGGGCTACATTACTTACACAACGCAAACTGCGTATTGATAGAAATAGCGTTTTGAATACGTGAGTAAAATCCCACTAGAGAAATTTCCGGGGAAACCCCAGAGCTTTTTTATGCACCTGTCGATTGACGGCACCACTTTGAAGTTTGATCATAAAGCTTCGTTAGCGTCAGTACAAGATGTCGTCATCAGTTGATGTATGTGTTATCCATGCCACAGTAGGGAGCCTACATTACTTACACAATGCAAACTGCGTATTGCTAGAAACAGTGCTTTGAATAAATAAGTGAGTGAAAATCCCACTCGAAAAATTCCCGGTAAAATCCCAGAGCCTTTGTATGCGTCTGTCGCATGAAGGCACCGCTTTGAAGTTTGATCATAAAGCTTCCTTTACCGAAACAGTCATTAGTAGATAGGCATGTTCATGAGATGACCGCTGAAGTTTGATATGCTGGGATTATTAGCATTTTGCATAGTGAAGTCTCAAACTTTTCAGGATAGCACTTCCTTGACATTAAAAAAATATCACCATTATATGGCTTTCTGGAGGTGACATTGAGCAGATATATATATATATATATATATATATATATATATATATATATACATACATACATACATATATTGGGTAATGGACCACACAACTTCCCTAAATGAACATATACATAGTAACGATAACTTAGTTTATAATCAAGACCGCACAAATTTGAGTATATTATTTAACTAGCCAGGTACATATGCTGTGAATCTCTTCATTATTTGATAATTGCGTGTTACATATCATACTAATGTGACCGAAGAGACACATATATCTCTTCTTCTCACACATCTACAGTCGGTCGCTGCGGGGAGTTCACGCATTTACGTCATATCTATTAATTCATCTGGTGGACCTTTGTACGTTTCTGTGCGTCTGAATAGTGTCCTTTATAAAAAATCTTTACTGCACCCATATATGTCGTTTTAGTGCACGTCAAACGTATAAACAGACGCAACCACATCAAGCACATGTTGCAATACTCACTGTATGTTCAAAACGATGAAGGAAGGAAATAACGAAGTTGGGAAGAGAGGCCGTTTACATGAAGTATTTACCTGGAGCCTGTTGTTTCTACGATTTTGCTTTAGATTGTGCGTAATAAATTTACCTTAAAACCCATTAAGGCCTCTAGACATAGTGCATATTAAAAACAGAGTGTTGATTTCGGGTCGT
>OZ024860.1:39952722-39962722 GCA_964017155.1 Oasisia sp. SBJ-2009
AGTGAATGTTAATAGCGTGCATACATATGATATACTAACAGTTTGCTCAACGGTTTCGTCTACGTTTTGTTGCAGTCTGGAGACGATCCCCGCTTCGAGCACGCGCACGAATACATTGAACAACAGCGCTCCGAGTTGGCGGCTCTTTGGGCCGCTCGAGCAGCTGAAGTGGCCAAGACATCCTTCAAGGACGACGGTCACGTTGTCCTGCCCACCGACACGAACGACGTGTCCAGCTACACGGAGGTCTACGTTCATCTCGGCGGAGTGATACGTATTCCAATACCCGAAGACACTGTTTCACTTAAGATAGGGTACCCCACTGATCGCCAGACTCGACCAGTCATCGGCCCAGGGCTGTACCTAGAGGCTGTGTGCCGTATGTTGTCTTTCTGCAGCGTCGACGATGGCTTCGGCATCGACGTGTCGAAGAAGAAAACCTTCCTGCAGTTGAACTACATCGAAATTACTATCAGCAAAGACGTACCTGTGTTGTTCAAACGGAAACAGCACATCGAATTTGAGTTGCGAAAAGAATTGTCCGCCGGTGAGATAATTGTGAAGCACTTCAGTCTCGACACGGCACCCTCGCGGCAGAAACGTTCGAGACAATACACGAGTTATTCCAGCTGGAACTACTGTTCCATTGGAGATGAACATTTATTCCCGTACTACTGGCAGCACCAGATCAGGGACGATTGCGCGGTCGGATGTGGACCCGTGGCTTGGGCGATGGTGTTCGGCTACTACGACCGTCGCTCCCACGAGAAGACGTCGACCTACGGTACCGGAAGTCAGGACATGTACCGGTGCGGCAGCGACGGCACGACTGGGTCGAAAAACTGCGAAGCCCCGAAGGAATCCGACGAATCTCGGATACAGAAGTACACCGAAACAATCGCCAAGATAGTCGGAACAAAGTGCATGAAAAAACAAGGCGCCACAGCCGCCCACAAGATGGACCATATTGAAGGCTTTTTCAAGGTATTTTAATTTATTTACCCTTTTGATGTATTGCGATATTTGTAACTAATTATGTTGCCCTTGTTTAATTTTACATCGACTAGTCATCAAATTAAAATATAAAGGTAGCGATAGCGATATTGGTTTTATAATGGGAATCAATGCTTCATAATATAAACAACATATATTATCATATTTATTTTATTCTTTTCGCAGCAGGTTTGTTGAAATATTATATTGAAATATTCACTACATAAATTTTTGCATATACAAAATACAGTAAGTCTACACTAGCTAAAATGCAATTGTAACGATAATTCATAAATATATCATAATGCGTTATAATGTGTTGTGCTAAGTGAGACGATGTCACGATTTGCTGACACAATAATTGGTTGTTTTCCATCAGTCTCGTCAGAAGTCTGGCAATCCGACTATACGTCAGACGAACAACGTATGGAAATCAATCCCACGTGAACGCATCGCCAAACAGACGAGAAACTGGCTTTGCGAAGGTTGGCCTGTCGTAGTGGGTACGAAGGAAGGCCGCTTCTTCAAGTGGCACTATCCGGTAGCAACAAAGTACAAGACGCGCTCTCGCCAGTGGCGAAGATGTATCAGGATATGGCGCAGGAATCGATGTCTCAGGTGGCACACGGAAACGCAGATCCTTATGTACACCCACCAAGGCTCGTATACAGACAGAACCAAGTGGCGTGGAATGAGTCTGCACTATGCGGCCATCGCTTCCTACTGAGTGGACGCCATTGACGGTCACCTTCTGGGTAGAGCCAGTGTAAAGAATGTTGTTGAATAAAGGTCAACAGTGTCAAGATTCGCGTTATGTTGTTCCATTTCATAATGAGGTGTTTAAATACAAACATTAACCAATTTATACTTTGTTAAACCATTATTCGTTGATGCATGTCTTGTACACACGAATTCCTTCTGTTGACGTTGGTGAAGAAACGACACCAAGACTTATACAAATGGAAATTACTGTGCGTATAATCATGTCCCTGTGCACATGTATTCAAATGTTTGGTATGGGACACCAATCAGAATGTTATGATGCATTAGCAAAGCCGGGCTAGTTGATGATTTTGTTGTAAATTGTCTTGACATTGTGTAGGCCCATGAATGATACGGCACATGCTTGCGATATCTATCAAAGTGCGCGCGAATTGATGGCGCCAATTTGCAGGGTTGGAACAGGCTTAACGATATCAGTGTTGAGCATATTGAAAGCTGCTTAATATTGAGTTAGTGGCACTAGTTATAAGCAACAGCAACAAAAAACAGCAACAACAACAACAACAGCACACTATTATAAACTCCAGGAAAAGCAACATCAACAGCATCATAACAACAACACCAACAACAAACAACAACAACAACATCAACATCAAACAGGAATATCAACAACCACGTCACCGTCACCGTCACCGTCACCGTCACCGGCAGCGGCAGCGGCAGCGGCAGCGGCAGCGGCAGCGGCAGCGGCAGCGGCAGCGGCAGCGGCAGCGGCAGCGGCAGCGGCAGCGGCAGCGGCAGCGGCAGCGGCAGCGGCAGCGGCAGCGGCAGCGGCAGCGGCAGCGGCAGCGGCAGCGGCAGCGGCAGCGGCAGCGGCAGCGGCAGCGGCAGCGGCAGCGGCAGCGGCAGCGGCAGCGGCAGCGGCAGCGGCAGCGGCAGCGGCAGCGGCAGCGGCAGCGGCAGCGGCAGCGGCAGCGGCAGCGGCAGCGGCAGCGGCAGCGGCAGCGGCAGCGGCAGCGGCAGCGGCAGCGGCAGCGGCAGCGGCCAGCGGCAACTTAAACGGCAACATAAGATTCAACAACAGCGCGAATAACAACAAGAACACGTACAACAACATCATCTCGAAAACAACAAGAAAACACGGAAACTATAACAACAAAAACAACGCCGAGAACGACTACAACAATATGCAGTGACGACGATGACGACAATAAGACCACGACAACAGCCATGACTATTTTAAACACACTAACTTCCTTCGCCTGAGGAACGACTTAACAACACAGCAAACTGTTCGACCAACGCAACACACTGGGAACACTGAATTAGACAAATACACGCCTGAATGTGCCCCATTTCCTTGGAACATCGGTCATTGTGAACGTCTTAGGTTGTCTTCTTACACTTGTGGGTGTGGTTTAGCGTGCATTTCGTATAACATTACACATAATTATGGTACTAGTGCGGTCTGCACACCACTTTTTCTTGATGTATTCGTCAGACTTTCGCGGGTGGGTGACTACAGAAAGGGCACGGTGTGTGTGTGTGTGTGTGTGTGTGTGTGTGTGTGTGTGTGTGTGTGTGTGTGTGTGTGTGTGTGTGTGTGTGTGTGTCAACGCGCACGGTGTCTGGCGTGTGTGTCTCAACGGGCACAGTGTCTGGGGTGTTTGTATGAACGGGCACGGTGTCTGGTGTGTTTGTCTGAACGGGCACGGTGTCTGATGTGTGTGTGTGTCTCAACGGGCACGGTGTCTGGTGTGTGTTTATCAACGGGCACGGTGTCTGGTGTGTTTGTCTGAAAGGCCACGGTGTCTGGCGTGTTTGTCTGAAAGGGCACGGTGTCTGGTGTGTTTGTCTGAAAGGGCACGGTGTCTGGTGTGTTGGTCTGAAAGGGCACAAGGACGGAGGGGCACAAGGACGGAGGGGCACAAGGACAGAGAGGCACAAGGACGGAGGGGCACAAGGACAGAGAGGCACAAGGACGGAGGGGCACAAGGACAGAGAGGCACAAGGACGGAGGGGCACAAGGACGGAGGGGCACAAGGACGGAGGGGCACAAGGACGGAGGGGCACAAGGACAGAGGGGCACAAGGACAGAGGGGCACACGGACAGAGAGGCACAAGGACGGAGGGGCACAAGGACAGAGAGGCACAAGGACGGAGGGGCACAAGGACGGAGGGGCACAAGGACAGAGAGGCACAAGGACGGAGGGGCACAAGGACGGAGGGGCACAAGGACAGAGGGGCACACGGACAGAGAGGCACAAGGACGGAGGGGCACAAGGACAGAGAGGCACAAGGACGGAGGGGCACAAGGACGGAGGGGCACAAGGACAGAGAGGCACAAGGACGGAGGGGCACAAGGACAGAGAGGCACAAGGACGGAGGGGCACAAGGACGGAGGGGCACAAGGACAGAGAGGCACAAGGACGGAGGGGCACAAGGACGGAGGGGCACAAGGACAGAGGGGCACACGGACAGAGAGGCACAAGGACGGAGGGGCACAAGGACAGAGAGGCACAAGGACGGAGGGGCACAAGGACGGAGGGGCACACGGACAGAGAGGCACAAGGACGGAGGGGCACAAGGACGGAGGGGCACAAGGACAGAGAGGCACAAGGACGGAGGGGCACAAGGACGGAGGGGCACAAGGACGGAGGGGCACAAGGACAGAGAGGCACAAGGACGGAGGGGCACAAGGACAGAGAGGCACAAGGACGGAGGGGCACAAGGACGGAGGGGCACAAGGACGGAGGGGCACAAGGACGGAGGGGCACAAGGACGGAGGGGCACAAGGACGGAGGGGCACAAGGACAGAGGGGCACACGGACAGAGAGGCACAAGGACGGAGGGGCACAAGGACAGAGAGGCACAAGGACGGAGGGGCACAAGGACAGAGAGGCACAAGGACGGAGGGGCACAAGGACGGAGGGGCACAAGGACGGAGGGGCACAAGGACAGAGAGGCACAAGGACGGAGGGGCACAAGGACGGAGGGGCACAAGGACAGAGGGGCACAAGGACAGAGAGGCACAAGGACAGAGGGGCACAAGGACAGAGAGGCACAAGGACGGAGGGGCACAAGGACGGAGGGGCACAAGGACAGAGGGGCACACGGACAGAGAGGCACAAGGACGGAGGGGCACAAGGACAGAGAGGCACAAGGACGGAGGGGCACAAGGACAGAGAGGCACAAGGACGGAGGGGCACAAGGACGGAGGGGCACAAGGACGGAGGGGCACAAGGACGGAGGGGCACAAGGACGGAGGGGCACAAGGACGGAGGGGCACAAGGACAGAGGGGCATAAGGACGGAGGGGCACAAGGACGGAGGGGCACAAGGACAGAGGGGCACAAGGACAGAGGGGCACAAGGACAGAGGGGCACAAGGACGGAGGGGCACAAGGACAGAGGGGCACAAGGACAGAGAGGTACAAGGACGGAGGGACACAAGGACAGAGGGGCACAAGGACAGAGAGGCACAAGGACGGAGGGGCACAAGGACGGAGGGGCACAAGGACGGAGGGGCACAAGGACGGAGGGGCACAAGGACAGAGAGGCACAAGGACGGAGGGGCACAAGGACAGAGAGGCACAAGGACGGAGGGGCACAAGGACAGAGAGGCACAAGGACAGAGGGGCACAAGGACAGAGAGGCACAAGGACAGAGGGGCACAAGGACAGAGGGGCACAAGGACAGAGGGGCACAAGGACAGAGGCACAAGGACGGAGGGGCACAAGGACAGAGAGGCACAAGGACAGAGGGGCACAAGGACGGAGGGGCACAAGGACGGAGGGGCACAAGGACGGAGGGGCACAAGGACAGAGAGG
Source organism: Oasisia sp. SBJ-2009 (assembly GCA_964017155.1). Taxonomy (NCBI): domain Eukaryota; kingdom Metazoa; phylum Annelida; class Polychaeta; order Sabellida; family Siboglinidae; genus Oasisia; species Oasisia sp. SBJ-2009. Next base: position 39,958,267 of record OZ024860.1, read on the forward strand.
CACAAGGACGGAGGGGCACAAGGACAGAGAGGCACAAGGACGGAGGGGCACAAGGACGGAGGGGCACAAGGACAGATGGGCACAAGGACAGAGAGGCACAAGGACAGAGGGGCACAGGGACAGAGGGGCACAAGGACGGAGGGGCACAAGGACGGAGGGGCACAAGGACGGAGGGGCACAAGGACGGAGGGGCACAAGGACAGAGGGGCACAAGGACGGAGGGACACAAGGACAGAGGGGCACAAGGACGGAGGGGCACAAGGACGGAGGGGCACAAGGACGGAGGGGCACAAGGACAGACGGGCACAAGGACAGAGAGGCACAAGGACAGAGGGGCACAGGGACGGAGGGGCGACTGAACTAAGTAAGGGGCGATGGAAATGTCGATAACAGGAATATATAAAAACAATTCTAAACATCTCTCATTACAGGGATGTCCTGGCAAGAGTGGTGCTGTGGCTGGCTGCTGTCGTTTCGCTCCCGGCTGCTGCAATATGGGTACCGGAAGGAGGAGGTAAGCCACCAAATCACATGACATCCACCCTGAATGAAACCGAAATAAATTGACCAGTCCAACTCATAACTGCAGTTCTGTTTACACAACATGGCGCTAGGGAAATTAAAAAAGAACGTTGTCGATTATGTTTGTGGTACATGTTTCCCACATGTATATTTCATACAGGCAATACCATGCGACAGTAGTTTTTGATACAACATTACATTAAATGAAAATGTATGTAATCTGCATGATTGTTCATATTTAATATACGTTCGACAAGTAAACACCATTTATGGTTTTCCGGCTCGTGCATTTAATACAGTGAGCACCAGGTAGCCACACATCTGACAAACTCACTTGTCTATTCATTATTTGAATAGGGCCTATCGTTTTTGAAAGAATTGACCAACACATCAGTTTTTGATGCGTCTCTGAGATAGGTTTTCACGGTCATAGACGCACTAGAATTTCATTGTGGTTATTGTTTTAATTTGTATTAATATTACTATTATATTGATTTACTAAACATGAAAGCATGTGCTTTGCTATTTTGTGTGTAGTAATTTCAAAGTAGCCGATTATTTTGCAACGAAGTTGAGATAATGCTTGAAACATCTTAAATTAATGTTAAAGCCTTTTTCATCTAGACATTGTCATCTTTCTCTGTCTTAGGCTGTTCCTGTTCATAATGCTCCTGTTTAAGTGTCACTGTTACCGTGCATTGTCTCTTTTACTTGGCTCTTAAGGATTATATTTTCTGAGAACACCACCCAGCACCACCACAATACATTCTGGCTACGTGAACAGCCCATCTACATTTAATTTTCATCGTCTTATGCTTCCATTCTTCCTCTGAATATGTCAACTGATATATTTTATTATTGTGCGTGATATCGCCATTTGATTGCTATTGATTAGCTCATTGTTTAACTAAGTGTAATCCATAAAGTGTGGTTATTGTTCAAATGTTCACTGAAAATGTTTCATATGCCAATGTATCGTACTGTCTTCCAAAACAACACCATCCGTATACATACATCACGTCTTCATTTGAAGAACATTAAAATGGATAACGTGCGTCGTCAACACATAGTGCACGTATTCAGCAACGTTATATTGGTGTCTCAGCACAACATTTGCATTATTATTCACAAAAACACACACATGCTATAAACTTAACAACGTTTAAATTGTGTCAGAGAAACTTGTATGACCCACACAAAACATATACGTGACCACTGTACAATGGTATCAACGACACTTGTACAATTATTTACAGACACACATACAGCATAACGTAGCTCTGTGAATAATGGCCACGTTGATAAGGGAACTGCGATCGCGAGAATGAAACTGTACGAAACTGCGTTTGAGTTTATTCTATATTTTAAGTGATATTGATAAATTTAATTGCGTCAGATACGGATTTCATCTAGATCCTTACTGTTCCTTTTCGAAAATACAATCTTGATTATTTTCACAAAATAATTGTGTCGAATACACAACATGTACAACTTTAATTTCATCAGGATAAGTTAAAAAACGTAAAATATATATAAACTATGTCATGGTGTTATTACCAAAAAATATTATAATTGTGTAACAGAGAATTCGCGCTGAAAACACCTCACTGATCTTTCGAACCACTGGTAACTTCGTTCGCGTCCACTCCACAGAAGGCCTACCTCAATTCGGCCATTTCAATAAATGAGTAGTTGACTTTAGTAGTGACGGGTGTATGTTTGTGAGCGTGTGCTTGTGCGTGTAAGCGTCACAATGAGTGTGTGTGTGTGTGTGTGTGTGTGCGTGCGTGTGTGTGTGTGTGTGTGTGTGTGTGTGTGTGTGTGTGTGTGTGTGTGTGTGTGTGTGTGTGTGTGTGTGTGTGTGTGTGTGTGTGTGTGTGTGTGCATACGTATGCGTGCCGCGAATTAGCAGGTCGTGGAAGTATGAGGTCTATAGGCCGTGAAGACTTACCTGTAAGAGAAATTTCAAGTTTGTTTATCATGTTTTTATTCGCGCCAAACGAAATAACAGCCTTCGCGATATCCGTCAGTGACCACGAGACCGAACAATTGCGGCGACGGCGCGAATGATGACGTACTTCCGCAAAGCGAATGCATTGTTGATCGTTTGGCCGTTAAATAGACGAAAAGAACCCAAAAGGGATAGTTTCTTAAACCAGTGTACAACACATACGAAGTGTCATAACACTCGCCGGTGTCAACAAAGCGATGTTCGCCAGTGTTGTCACATTCTGCGTGGTCTGTATGTTGCCTGGAGGCCTGAGCTACAAATCCATTCACAGAGGGCCATTACCCGTCTAGACGGACAGGATAGACCCGTACAGTAACGTATTCACTTGATTAATTCACAGGATAGACCCGTACAGTAACGTATTTACTTTATTAATTCACCGCAGTAACCACAACCATAATGTTTTCTGACCCCCAAATAGGAACAATATTTTGTTGAAAGTACATTAATTGTGTTAGTACGTTTATACTAAGCTAATACACACACACACACACACACACACACACACACACACACACACACACACACACACACACACACACACACACACACACACAAACACACACACACACACACACACACACACACACACACACATAAACACACACATATTACTTCACGTTCACATACTATTAGACAATACGGTACACCGACAATACATACAAACGTGTGTATTTAAATAGCTATTAAATTTTACAAAAAACACAATCATATAACTTTCCAAACTGGAGTAGGTAGATCCAAATTAAGATAATGTCGCTGTCATGGCAGCCACCATAATTCCATGGTGAAAGTTAATATGGTCCTTCATAGAATGTGTCTATCTCGTATGTTTATTTGGAAGTGTTTGCTTATGGTGGTGTGGGGGTGTGGGGGTGTGATAGTATGATGGTGTAGTGGTGTGATGGTGTGGTGGTGTTGTGATGTGGTGGTGTGATGATGTGGAGGTGTGGAGGTGTGGAGGTGTGGTTGTGTGGTGGTGTGGTGGTGTTGTGATGTGGTGGTGTGGTGGTGGGGTGGTGGTGTAGTGGTGTGATGGTGTGGTGGTGTTGTGATGTGGCGGTGTGATGATGTGGAGGTGTGGAGGTGTGGAGGTGTGGTTGTGTGGTGGTGTGGTGGTGTTGTGATGTGGTGGTGTGGTGGTGTGGTGGTGTGGTGGTGTGGTGGTGTGGTGGTGTGGTGGTGTGGTGGTGTGGTGGTGTGGTGGTGTGGTGGTGTGGTGGTGTGGTGGTGTGGTGGTGTGGTGGTGTGGTGGTGTGGTGGTGTGGTGGTGTGGTGGTGTGGTGGTGTGGTGGTGTGGTGGTGTGGTGGTGTGGTGGTGTGGTGGTGTGGTGGTGTGGTGGTGTGAAGGTGTGGTGCTGTGGAGCTGTGCTGGAGTAAGTTTATGTACCTTTATTATATGTCGGGAAAACATATTAATACTCGGTTTGTCTATGTGTGCCGACTTTAATTTTATCAAAATATTTTTGACAAATGGTCTCCCGTCTTACATTCAACGTATCCAGGTTAACACGTCTGAGTATCTCCGCGTAACCCAATCCAGGAAAAATACATTTAAATGCCCTTTTTTTGTATAACTTCAATATTGTCGGACAAATATTGGGGAAAGTTAGCGTGCCATACAGGACATGCATATACTAGAACCGGTCTCACCACACTAACATATACACTGACCAGATCTTTCTGTGTAATCCCGGCACGTTTTAACTGATATAACATGTACAAGCGTTTACCAGCTTTTTTCACAATAGTATCTACGTGTTTGTTCCATGTTAGATCCTGAGAAATGGTCACACCTAATAGTTTGGCATGGCAAACTGTTGCTACATCCCTCTCATCAATTTTTATATTCGGGATAGTGCTTCTGAAATTCACTTAATGTAATGTGACATCACCATGTATTAATCACTTAAGATGTCACGT
>OZ024860.1:39967722-39982722 GCA_964017155.1 Oasisia sp. SBJ-2009
TGGAGACACATCTACTTATTTTAATTACAAAATGGCCTCGTCATATATTTTAAATATTGTTCTCTCCCGTCAAAATGAGGTCCATCCAAAGGGTGAAATGCGTCTTCTTAATTTCTACGAAGAATTTACAACTATGTGAACGAATAATTTATCCCCCCACAACGAGATATGCCATGGAGCTGTCAGTTGATGGAGAGCGATTATCAAACAGTGCCACTGTCAGGTGTTCAGTGTTTGAAATTTCACCACCCTGCAAACGTTATACAATATCAATTGTTGGGTATACCTACGTTACACCTTTATATATTAGAAAGTTGGTTGTATTCCTGAAAATATTGGCTGCGCCAGAGCGCTATCGAGTGCTACATTAAATTAATATGAAGGTCAAACAAGGTCACCATCAAAAGATGAATGTTCAAACTGCGCCAATCCTTCAAATGGATGTATGCCATGCCACGTGTGTAGAGTGGTATAAATATAAGAAGGGAAGTTGAAGAAGGTCCGTATCAAGTTAATATTTATAACAGACCAATTATGCATTGAAAAGTCCTACTTAACTTTATAACTGCAATTGTTTTAATTAGTGGGCATCTACGCTAGATAAACCAGTCTTATGATGACGAATTGCAATATCGCCGATCTCATCCTAGATTCGGAATTGAAAAATCATTTTAAAGGTTACTCAGGAAAACACAGACAGCGCCAGCGGGAGCATGTTCTATTTAAGTGTTACAATTTGCCTCGATATAAACGTTACAACTTTGCCCCGATACCGTTTCGCTCGAAAAACACGCGAAGGCCAAAAAACGCGCACTTCAAATCTTGTTTAAGCTACTGCCTAAAACGCACCTCAAATCCTGTTTAAAGGTCTATGTAAGATTTACAACACTATACTCATAACCATATCTATCAACAATAAAGCAGAAAAACACGAATTATGGACACATATACGCTTATATTTTAGAGAGAGAAAGTCGAGAATAGTTTCTTTTTTCTTTAAAATGGCGTAACTCAATGGCGTGTCGACGGATTCACGTGATATTTTACGTGATGCTCAAATATATAGGTGGTTGTACTGATGCCTTGCTGATTAGGTTGCATTAGCAATTTTGTCTCCAAGCCCTCTGTTACAACTTCCCCATGTTACAACTAGCCATGGTTTCCCGTATTGTTGAGAAAAATAAAATGAAGCCTAGATTTCGCGGAGGGCTGCTTAGTTTTGTGGCCTATCGCTCGTTTTCAGAGTAATTGAACCAACTGCAACCCACGGAAGATAATCCACACCAAGAAACATATATTAGAAACATGTAGTATATATCAATTAATAAAAGAACGTTGTGTAATGCATTATTATCATTATAATTTTGATAGTCGAAGCATTAGTTTTTGGGCACTTTCCGTGTACCGTAGACGACTCAAAGCTGGCAAAACGGTGCGCCGGCAAATAAAATCGAAAAATACGCGTAAAAAAGACAACACGATTCTTTTGCGGGAAATTGCAAATCACAAGCGGGAGACTGGGTTTAATTTGCTATATTTCCGGGAGATGTCCCGATAAATCGGGAGACTTGGCATCTCTGGCCGCAACAGTGTCTTTGTATGTTTGTGTGTGTGTGTGTGTGTGTGTGTGTGTGTGTGTGTGTGTGTGTGTGTGTGTGTGTGTGTGTGTGTGTGTGTGTGTGTGTGTGTGTGTGTGTGTGTGTGTGTGTGTGTGTGTGTGTGTGTGTGTGTGTGTGTGTGTGTGTGTGTGTGTGTGTGTGTGTGTGTGTGTGTGTGTGCTTACATGTGCGTGCCGCGTGCGTGTGTGGAACGAGTTGGCTGGATTCGAATGAGGAGGTCGGGGAAGTATGAGGTCACTATAGGCCGTGAAGAGTTACCTGTAAGTTAACCTTCCACTTTGGTCTGTCATGTTTTCATTCGCGTCAAACACACCAATTCGTAGTTATAGGTTTCGTTTTAACCCTTGTCCTCGTAGTCGAGAGTCTGAAGTTGTAGCCGCAGCGGCACTACACAACTGTGCAACTGTTACAAATAATACCAAAGTAAAACTTTAACAATTCGCTTATCACCTCTCTTGAATTTTGTATGAAACTCGGCATCCCAGACAAAATCTCCCTGATTATAGGTATTAATTAATTATATGCAGCTGAACGTTTCTTGTGAATCCTTAATGGATGGATCCAGCTGGTTTCCTGGTACGTGTATGTGAAAGTTACTTGTTGGATACTGAGGGTTGTAGGTGAAGGTCCAAAAGGTGTAGACAAGTGGTTATGCATCTGGTGAGCCTGAAATATCTTGGATTTCGAAATTTAACGTTAATACTACGGATTATTACTATAGGCAATATAAACCGTTATACCCAATCGTTGACATCCACATGCATCTCTTAATGACATACACATTACCGAACGATTTGAATATAACGTACATTCACCATCGATATATTGGTTGACATTTTGATGGTAAAAACACAAATATTACGTGTAAAATGTTTGGAATCAAAAACATAACCAGAGATGACGCCAAGTTTGACAGCTAACCGAAACTCATGAGAAGAGGATTCCAATCGACTCGATAAGCGTCGCTGCGGACTATCAGAATTCCCGAATAGACTTAAGGTGACGATACACGTCCGAGAGACTCGTACGAGTGACTCGGATGAAACCATGAAAATCATACGTGAGTCGCAAAATCAGAAGTAAAATAGTGCGTGTGTCATGTATGTCCGACACTCGTACGAGGCACTCGTACGAGTGACTCGGAGTTAACAACCAATGAGATGATAGCACTGAGTTTGAACTTCGACCTTCTTAAAAATGGCAGATACTGATTTGGCAAAACTCTCACTTCACATATTTGTCGAGCTTTATCGTGAACATTTCACTATGGAATGGTGCAATCCCACGTGACAAAGACAGAAGCATCGGTTACGAATAGCATGCAAGTTCTCATTATTGACGTCCCTTGAAGCAATGTTCACAGAAATGGAGGAATATATCTCAGAAATTCGTCATCGACGTCGGCGTCGAATGATGGCTGGATCGTTCAAACTTCAATGTCAGAGCCCTGTCAGAAGTAAGTAGAGACAGCGACATCGTGAAATTACGATCACTCGATTAATTGTTGTTTAGTTTCCACCATATTTGTATTTTCATCCATAAAACAGTGCTCGTCTGAACACACATTACCAATGTCAATGAGTGAATGACACTGCCACGCGCTCTGCACTGGTGGTTGGTAGCTGTGTGACTGTGAATGGGAATAATTTTTGAATGTCTAATTAAATACCAAAAATACACTCATGATCTAAAATTTAAACTAGGTAAGACGCGTCCGTACCCCTTGTTTATATATGGTAAGGAATAGCTTTACATTCAATCTCTGGCTCATGACACAAGGCGTTTTCCGTGAGCTTTTGATTTTAACATCTATTTTCATGTTCTAGTTCCGTAATATAGTGTTTGCTTAACCTTAACGTAATAGGTGTGACTGATTTAGTACATAGAGGTGATATGAAAAAACACTATGAATATAAACTTTAGGACACGGTCATTGGAAGGATATTTACAGCACAGTCAGTGCAGATAGGACAGACGGTTTTTAACCGTGACGGTTTTTAAATTGTTTGATTATGCCAGATTATTTTATTAAAAAAGTATTTCTTGTAGTTCCCTAACAGTTTGTTTGCAATTCTGATCACAGTGATGATAATTATCTACCATAGCTAATCAAGGACAGACAACCTCGTTTTAAATTAAACCAGGATGACCATACGCCATTAACAGTATTATTAACTATTCACCCCATGCTGGCATGCCCATGTCACAGCTGTTGCATGTAAGACACGACAAGGCTATGCAAACCTTTTATTTATCAAACAAATGTATACACAGAATATCATCAGTGTACAATAGTGATCATTTCTTTATTGACATGTAGCCTGGTAATTAGCATATTCTTATCTACAAGAAAGAGTATGTTATGTGACAAACTGCCCCAGGTTGCTTGTTTGTAGGTTTGGTTGTTACCAAGTAGGGGTTTACCTTTATGGATAATAAATAATGCATATATGAACAATTACTGATACATGCCTGATGGTATATATGATATTTCATAAAAATAATTTAAGTCGTTAACAATGCTAAATCAAACATTTCAAGTTAATTACAATTAATGTCTACACCACCTACATGAAAAAACATTTGTTCTAAACGCATTTCTGATCGTTTGACTCCACCAGGAGTGTTGGTCAGTATACCGACAAGATAAGATTTCGTTCTCACCGCATTTCATTACTGTATAACATACCTTGGTAGGTAGGCAACCTATGACACCAAACATGTGACTAAGCTATGTCTGAAGTTTAGCAACGTGCACCAACATTCGCATGGCTACAAGGTCCAGGCTATAAATAGACACGCCTTACCTGCGCAATCTGCAGATGATTGCTGATCTATGTATATTGCACAGGTCTAGCTACTGCGCATAAAATAAACGATAATAGCTGAAGCCAAGCCAAACTTAAACAATGAAATCATTTAAACGGCAACATGACGTTCACACAATAAATTATGTAATATATTCGTCGCTAGAAATCGAAGAGTTACAGCAAGGCGCTCAGCAAATGTATTGCGTCGCGCATGGCTGTGTCTTTGTGGACGATTAACGGCGAAGAAGATATTGAAATTGCTGTGCATCCATCCGGACAAAGTTTGCAAATGCTCTGGGGGTCCTCCAGTTTAATTTCCTTCATCAGAACATGAAAAGCACCGAACTGCTGGCGCCGAGCAATCCTTAGACGAACCCACCATCTTTTTTCGTTTCTTCAGCTTTTCTTTCTTTTCTTCGCCATTAATTTGCTGCAGTACAGCCAATGCACCGAGCAAAGTGCATGTTTTTCTTCACTGCTGCCGCCGCCTGTGCTGCTGCTTTGCTGCTGTCAGCCATTACCGTAAAGAAGCACGTGTGTGTCTGTACTGGCCTTCACATTATACCGTAAAGAAGCACGTGTGTGTCTGTAATGGCCTTCACATTATACCGTAAAGAAGCACGTGTGTGTCTGTAATGGCCTTCACATTATACCGTAAAGAAGCACGTGTGTGTCTGTAATGGCCTTCACATTATACCGTAAAGAAGCACGTGTGTGTCTGTAATGGCCTTCACATTATACCGTCATGAAGCACGTGTGTGTCTGTAATGGCCTTCACATTATACCGTAAAGAAGCACGTGTGTATCTGTAATGGCCTTCACATTATACCGTAAAGAAGCACGTGTGTGTCTGTAATGGCCTTCACATTATACCGTAAAGAAGCACGTGTGTGTCTGTAATGGCCTTCACATTATACCGTAAATAAGCACGTGTGTGTCTGTACTGGCCTTCACATTATACCGTAAAGAAGCACGTGTGTGTCTGTAATGGCCTTCACATTATACCGTAAAGAAGCACGTTTGTGTCTGTAATGGCCTTCACATTATACCGTAAAGAAGCACGTGTGTGTCTGTAATGGCCTTCACATTATACCGTAAATAAGCACGTGTGTGTCTGTACTGGCCTTCACATTATACCGTAAAGAAGCACGTGTGTGTCTGTAATGGCCTTCACATTATACCGTAAAGAAGCACGTTTGTGTCTGTAATGGCCTTCACATTATACCGTAAAGAAGCACGTGTGTGTCTGTAATGGCCTTCACATTATGCCGTCAATTACGCAACTCTCATGTACTCGTAGGAGTGACTCGTAAGAGTGACTCGTACGAGGCACTCGCACGAGGCACTCGTACATGTGTCACGCCCTTTAGCGATGTCCGTCAGTGACCACGTAAACGAACAGTTGCGGCGATGGCGCGAGTGATGACGTACTTCCGCAAGAAGAACGCATTGTTGAACGGCCTATAAATATACGAAAAGAACGCAAAAGGAGCTGTGTCTGAAACCAGTGTACAAGACATTCGAAGTGTCATATCACTCACCCGTGTCAACAAAGCGATGTTCGCCAGTGTCGTTGCGTTCTGCGTGGTCTGCATGTTGCCTGGAGGCCTGAGCTACGTATATGTTCAGACTGGGCCCTTGCCCGTCTTGACGGACAAGATAGACCCGCACAGTAACGTATTCACTTTATTAATTCACTGTAGTTACCATAACCATACTGTTTTGACCCCCAAATAAGAACAAGATTATGTTGAAAGTACATTAATTTTGTTAGTATAATTATACTAAGCTAACACACACACACGCACGCACGCACGCACGCACGCACGCACGCACGCACACACACACGCACGCACGCACGTATATTTATACATACTATTAGACACAACGATAGACCGACAATAGATACATACGTATGTATTGATACTAGTTATTGAAGTAACAAAAAACACAATTATATAACTTTTCAAGCTGGGGTACGTAGATCCTAATTAAAATAATAATGTCGCTGTCATGGTAGCCACCATAATTCCATGGGGACAATTAATATGGCCCTTCATAGAATGTGTCTATCTCGTATGTTTACTTGGAAGTGTGTTATTATGGTGGTGTGGGGGTGTGGATGTGTGTTACGGTGTGGAGGTGTGTACTTAGGTGGTGTGGTGGTGGTTTGGTGTGATGGAGTAATGGTGTGATTGTGCGGTGGTGTGGTGGTGTGGTATTGCTGTGATTTGGTGTTGTGAAGGTGTGGTGTGGTGGTGTGGTGGTGTGGTGGTGTGGTGGTGTGGTGGTGTGGTGGTGTGGTGGTGTGGTGGTGTGGTGGTGTGGTGGTGTGGTGGTGTGGTGGTGTGGTGGTGTGGTGGTGTGGTGGTGTGGTGGTGTGGTGGTGTGGTGTTATGGTGATGTTGATGTGTGGATGTGTGGAGGTATTGAGGTGTTATGGTGTTGTGGTGTGATGGCATGCTGGTGTGGTGGTGTGGTGGTGTGGTGGTGTGGTGGTGTGGTGGTGTGGTGGTGTGGTGGTGTGTTGGTATGTTGGTATGTTGGTGTGGTTTTGTGGTTTTGGGTGGTGTGGTGGTGTGGTGGTGTGGTAGTGTGGTGGTGTGGAGGAGTGGTGATGACGTGATGTGGTGGTGTGGTGCTGTGGTTGTGTGATGGTGACGTGGTGTGGTGGTGTGGTGGTGACGTGGTGTGGAGGTGTAGAGCTGTGGTGGAGTAAACCTATGTTACGGTATTATATATGTCGGGAAAACATGTTAATATTTTGTAGTGCCCTCATCGGAAGGCACAGAAAGTGAAAACTATGCCCACTTTTTTGGCACACAGTAAGTTTTTCGCAATATATCTGTACAGTATTTGAGCTTCATACTACAACAAATCAGTATTTGCTAAAATATTAACAATGGATTATGTTGTTCAGGTCTACTCCACTACAGGTCCTGTGTCGTTGTCATTAGAATGATTCACGACTGCAACAGGTACATTGAAAGCATATACTGTATTACCTTTTAGCTGGTCTTGTCGATGACATCACCGTGTGACGAGTGTTGTTACAATGCATGCGTATATATTTATATATATTTTAAACCAGAAGTAAACATTTCAAATATTCACACATAAATCTGTTTCAGAGTGTCGCTATCGCATGCTCGTAAAAACTGCCGAAGACTACGACGATGGAACAAATGAAACCGTCACGATAGGTTTATGGAATGGTCCGAATAGCCACAGCGGGTTAATAGAACTTAACAACAACAACAGCAAGCACACCTTTGACCGAGGCAGGTAGGAACTACCGCGATCACAAATCATACGAATACGTACACATGCACGGTGAACGTAATATAAGATAACTTTAATATGACCTTGCAAGAATTTGGAATTTTAATACAAGTCAAGATAGCTACGTAAATCTACAAAGACCAACTGGCATTGCACTCTTTGATATGCCACATTTTCGTATTGATGTCGCCTTCGAACAATAAAAATGGTTCGTGTTTTATGTTGGTCCAACCATCCGCTGTGATAGATTTGTATCTGCCTGTCAAAATGGCAATAGAAAGAGTTGATATATTATCCACTGAAATGTCACTGTTGATGTTCACGTTTTTTCCTACAGTGCGTCATCCTGAAATGGTGTAATCTTTAACAACCTAGGGTTTTGTAACTATAACCTAGGAAGCACATCATCTATTTGAGAGTGTATTAATGTTTTCCTCTTATAATACGCGACCAGGAACGTAATATGCCAAGTACATTTCTTTCTGAATAACTTTAAAATGTATATATATATATGTAATTAGCAAAATGACACAGCGATGCATGGCGAAATAGGTAATCATCTGCCCCAAAACGTTTGAAAATTGCGTTACACTGTTTCGCTATAACGACTCGTTATGTTTTGCGTGAGAGCACGTACAGTGTTTTGTGGAATTACGTTATCCACTCCTGAATTATTATTTTTAAATACACATCTACGAACCATATACACAGGCCCGTTACATCGGAGGCAACATTTCAGTTCAATACATGCAAACATGACGGAGATGTGGGCCCACGAACGAACGAATAAACAAACATAGAAACGCTGTTTTATTATTTAAAAGACGACAATCTTTGATGTGTATATGATGAATTGTCTTTTTATTCGTTTTTACTCGTAGGACCGACATTTTCGATTTTGATGACATGTGCCTTACTGGCGTTCCGTGTCTATACTTAAAATACGACTGTGACAAGGATGACACCTGGAACGTCAGGTACATCTCCCTGAGGATTACAAAAGTGGGAACAAAGGGGAAGAACAACATCGGCCGGACGGTGTGGTACAGCTACAACATAAACATATGTTATTGGAAAGTAGATCTTCAGCGGTGTAAGGCAGCCGATGAATGGTAGCCAGTGGATAGTTGAATCCGACAAAACTGTTTTACCGTCTCAGTTAAAACTATTCGATGTCATGTACACCTGTTCTAAACCAATGTCATGGAATAAAATGTGCACATCCTTGTATGTTATCGCACGATTCAAGTACTCTCTTTTCACTCTCTACAGTTGGCATTCAGACGAGTATCGTCTTTAAAACCGATGTAGCGTTTACATTTTTTCGGCCGTTATGAACTACCCGGATGTCGTTTTGCGCAAGCGCGATAAATGCAAAATCATCACCAATGCAGCGAAACGCAATGCATTTGTGGTATAAATACCACTGGACGTATACACTGGATGTTCGCTAGGAGTTATACAACCTATCCAAAACAGGAATCAAACCAGTTTTAGGCATGCTTTTTTTAGGCAAGCGCAAATCAACTGCAGTGCGCCATAATCCGTGACAGTGATTTGAACAAACATAATATTTGGATATATGGAACGAAATGCTAAGCAACTCTTCACAATAACCACGACAGGAGATCTATCGAACAGCCCGTGGTACCTATACCATAAATGCTTTGAGTTTCGCTGCACACAAATGATTTTACATTGACCTCGCATGCTCAGAAACGTCATCAGGATTGTTTATAACGTCCGGAAAATGTAAGCGCCGAAGCGCCACATCCACGACAACCACCGAAAGAATTTGACACAGTATGTCAGTCATTGACGTAATATACAGTTACAGTATCTGGGTGAAATAACTTAACTGTCAATCATTGACGTAATATAATATACAGTTGCAATGCCAGGGTGAAAGAACCTAACTAGTATGTCAGTCATTGACGTAATATACAGTTACAATGTCAGGGTGAAAGAACCTAACTAGTATCTCAGTCATTGACGTAATATACAGTTACAATGTCAGGGTGAAAGAACCTAACTAGTATGTCAGTCATTGACGTAATATACATTTACAATGTCAGGGTAAAAGAACCTAACTAGTATGTCAGTCATTGACGTAATATACAGTTACAATGTCAGAGTGAAATAATCTAACTAGTATCTCAGTCATTGACTTAATATACAGTTACAATGTCAGAGTGAAAGAACCTAACTAGTATGTCAGTCATTGACGTAATAGAACCTAACTAGTATGTCAGTCATTGACGTAATATTCAGTTACAATGTCAGAGTGAAAGAACCTAACTAGTATGTCAGTCATTGACGTAATATAACCTAACTAGAATGTCAGTCATTGACGTAATATACAGTTACAATGTCAGGGTGAAAGAACCTAACTAGTATGTCAGTCATTGACGTAATATACAGTTACAATGTCAGGGTGAAAGAACTTAACTAGTATGTCAGTCATTGACGTAATATACAGTTACAATGTCAGGGTGAAAGAACCTAACTAGTATGTCAGTCATTGACGTAATATACAGTTACAATGTCAGGGTGAAAGAACCTAACTAGTATGTCAGTCATTGACGTAATATACAGTTACAATGTCAGGGTGAAAGAACCTAACTAGTATGTCAGTCATTGACGTAATATACAGTTACAATGCCAGGGTGAAAGAACCTAACTAGTATGTCAGTCATTGACGTAATATACATTTACAATGTCAGGGTGAAAGAACCTAACTAGTATGTCAGTCATTGACGTAATATACAGTTACAATGTCAGAGTGAAATAATCTAACTAGTATCTCAGTCATTGACTTAATATACAGTTACAATGTCAGAGTGAAAGAACCTAACTAGTATGTCAGTCATTGACGTAATAGAACCTAACTAGTATGTCAGTCATTGACGTAATATTCAGTTACAATGTCAGAGTGAAAGAACCTAACTAGTATGTCAGTCATTGACGTAATAGAACCTAACTAGAATGTCAGTCATTGACGTAATATACAGTTACAATGTCAGGGTGAAAGAACCTAACTAGTATGTCAGTCATTGACGTAATATACAGTTACAATGTCAGGGTGAAAGAACCTAACTTGTATGTCAGTCATTGACGTAATATACAGTTACAATGTCAGGGTGAAAGAACCTATCTAGTATGTCAGTCATTGACGTAATATACAGTTACAATGTCAGGGTGAAAGAACCTAACTAGTATGTCAGTCATTGACGTAATATACAGTTACAATGCCAGGGTGAAAGAACCTAACTAGTATGTCAGTCATTGACGTAATATACATTTACAATGTCAGGGTGAAAGAACCTAACTAGTATGTCAGTCATTGACGTAATATACAGTTACAATGCCAGGGTGAAAGAACCTAACTAGTATGTCAGTCATTGACGTAATATACAGTTACAATGCTAGGGTGAAAGAACCTAACTAGTATGTCAGTCATTGATGTAATATACATTTACAATTTCAGGGTGAAAGGAACTAACTAGTATGTCAGTCATTGACGTAATATACATTTACAATGACAGGGTGAAATAACCTAACTAGTACAATACAATACAATACAATACAATACAATACAATACAATACAATACAATACAATACAATACAATACAATACAATACAATACAATACAATACAATACAATACAATACAATACAATACAATACAATACAATACAATACAATACAATACAATACAATACAATACAATACAATACAATACAATACAATACAATACAATACAATACAATACAATACAATACAATACAATACAATACAATACAATACAATACAATACAATACAATACAATAACCTTTAATAGTCCCCCATAGAGGACATTCTTGTGATAAATATTCACATAACACAACGAGATTAGTAGTAACAATTAGAAATGACAGTGCAAAGTTGTAAGGAAAATAGTGCGCCCCATTGTATCCCCCCATCCTTCCCGATCATTTTCCCCTCCCCAATTTTGCGTTTAGTAGCCTGACAGAAGTTGGAAGAAATGTATTTCGATAATGATTCGTGCTCTTTCAGAAATGTACCGACAACCAGATAGTGCGACATGGTAGAATTTGTGCAATGGGTGAGAAGTGTCCTTTAAAATGTCCCTTGTTTTGTTTTCATCATATATATATATATAGTATGTCAGTCATTGGCGTAATATACATTTACAATGTCAGGGTGAAAGAACCTAACTAGTATGTCAATCATTGACGTAATATACTGTTACAATGCGAGAGTGAAAGAAACAAATTAGTATGTCAGTCATTGACGTAATATACAGTTACAATGCCAGGGTGAAAGAACCTAACTAGTATATAAAAAAGGCGCATTACAAACAACTAAATAACAATAATGAATATAATATTATTGTTCATGGCTCCAAGAATGGTTTATTGTAGTATAATTAACTTACTTTGGAGCTCCATGTCGAAGTTGAGTACGACGTTTCGATCCGTCAGCTACCGACCTAGTTCATGTACTGGTGACACGCGTGTTGCCTCAGATTTCGGCGGGATAATTGCTAATTGCTACACAACTGACACACGTCCACAATGCCCTGAGAGCCAATTGATAACCAGAGTGGGCACTTGCACCTCCACCATCCAGTGCAAAAAGACCACCTAACACGAACAACAACCCACGAAGATCTATGAACAGCTTGGCCGGATTTATAAGTCACATAACATGCACATGTATCACAAGTCGACGAACACCCTCCGCTCGATGGTAGTACACCTTAAAGACAAAACACCTAAAGAACACCAATGTGGAACAATCTATAACATCACGTGTGACAGCCAGAGATTTAAAAAAAACCTGGATATACCAATAGGAGTAGGAGATCATTGCCGGGCCACAGGACACCCAGTTTCCAAGAAGAACATAAAAATACTGACCCTTGAATCCAACTGGCACAAGAGAAAAGTGAAGGAGGCCATATTCTTCAGACAGAGAGCCCCTACCATGAACAGAGATCAGGGATACCATCTGCCTGCCATCTATAGTCAAATTATCCCGCCGAAGTCTGAGGCAACACACGTGACACCAGTACATGAACAAGGTCCATAGCTGACGGATTGAAACGTCGTACTCAACTTCGACATAAAGCTCCAAAGTAAGTTAATTATACTACAATAAACTAAATAACAGTCCGGCTTGACGTTATTTAGCGAGTATCTCGCGAGTGAATATTTTCAAGTTGGCGTAGTTCGCTAGGTGGCAGCACAAACTCAGAAATGTTTGCGAGTTCTTATTTTGCCAGATTTCGTATTATGGTTGACTTCGTATTATGCCTGACTTCTTATTATGCCTGACTTCGTATTATTGCAGATTATCTGCAATAATATACAACAATTACAGCAAAAATCGTAATAGTTCAACCATGTTGCAACGTGGAACGACATTAGGGCCATAATAGATGAAAAGCATTGCGAAGCAAATTGAATGTAAACAAGTTAGAAGTATAATTGGTACATTTATCTTACGCAAAAGTCAAACCTCTCTCGCTTTCGATCGCTCTCTCTCTCTCTCTCTCTCTCTCTCTCTCTCTCTCTCTATATATATATATATATATATATATATATATATATATATATATATATATATATATATATATATATATATCGGCTCTCTGTCTCGCTTTCTCACTTCCTCTGTTTCTCTATGTTTTTCTCTATTTCACTCTTTCTCTCGTTCTCAGTTTCTGTCTTTTTTTTTTCAATTTCTTTCCCTCCCTCCCTCCCTCCCTATCTCCCTATATGAATATATATATATATATATATATATATATTCACATATATATATATATATATACATAAATAAAACATATCAGTATCTTGTTGCAATCACATTATATACATGTATATATATATATATATATATATATATATATATATATATATATTATATATATATATATATATATATATATATATATATATATATATATATATATATATATATATAACGGTAATTATGTTATTATTATTATAGGTATTGGAAATTATATGTGGTCGACGTGTATGTCAGCAAGAACACGGGTAAAAGGAAGTTCAAAGATGGCAAGTGACAGTGAAATAAATTCTAGATGCCTAGATGGAATGTAATAAAACAGCACAAATTACAAAAGATATATTATCTCTATGTGCCACAGATTTTGCTGACTTTTATGGTGATGTTATTCAAGCTTTACCAGAATGCACTGTTTAACAAAACCTTGATATAAATATGGTTGAGCGATATTATAATGATAATTGTTATGCGGTAGGTCAAGTCTACAGGCTTATATCCCATCTTCGTAAAGATAAATCTCCTGGACTCAATGGTATGACTGCTGAACATATTATTTATACCAAATCCTCGCTACTGTGTCCACTGCTTGCATCTCGCTATATACAGGGCATGCGTACATACTTACATTATTCACCACTGGTTTAAGTATTTCTATACTAGAGCAAACTACACTCAACCCGAACATGCATGCAATTTACTAAATGATATTACACCTTATTTAAAATTAAAAACAGCCCTGTGTTTGTAACCGCCCTTGATGCAGAAACATTTCCCGATTCTATGACACGCGTCACTGTTTCTAAAGTTAATTCATGGTTTACCTGTACACGTATGGCTACTATTGTGTAACTAGTATAACAAGCTGAATGCTGTAGTCAAATGAAATGGTTCCTACAGGAAATGTTTCTGTGTAACTCGTGGTGCACGACAAGGAAGCGATCTCTCGCCGTATCTGTTTAATAGTTTTATTAATCAATTATACTTGAATACCTGTGAAGCAGGCATCAGAATAGGCGATGCACTGTTCAGTTCTATGGCGTATGCCGACGATACTACCTTATTCTCAACAAATGTTCAATATCTACAAAACATATTTGATATAATTTATTATGTGTTGGATAAAGCAAAACGTGGGGATTTAAATTTGGTAAGTAAACGATCAAACAATACAGCTTTATTTAAAGCACTAAACATTGAGAAAAAAATCGAATATATTGTGAATAGAAATGTGTTATCCTTGTACAATATGTAAAGTAGAAAGTCCAACGCGTCGACAGACGTAGCATTTATTGTCTCGTTTTATTTGTTGTGGTGTAGCGGTACCTGGAACCCTGCTGGATAGGGTGGTGTCTATGGCGAGTCACTAACTAAGCTGGCTTCCAATTCTGTATATATATATATATATATATATATATATATATATATATATATATATATATATATATATATATATATATATGTAATATATGTA
>OZ024860.1:39987722-39990222 GCA_964017155.1 Oasisia sp. SBJ-2009
ATACACACACAAACACACACAAACACACACCAATACACACAAATACACACAAATACACACACACACACACACACACACACACACACACACACACACACACACACACACACACACACAAATGTTACTAGCATTAACTGCTAGTAACATTTTCATGATTAAAGTAACCGCCAAACAAAGTCGTTCCTGTTTTTTTACAGGATACCCCCGCTCCTGGATGAAGGAATGCGCTCAAGGTAGAATTGAGTGCACTGGCTACAATTGTGGTCTCTACTGCCCAGAAAGCCCAGCCACGCCAGACCTAGGTCCGCAGTGCCGTGCTTCCTGCCGTAGCCACAAGTCTAAGTGCACCGTGTCTTGTCGATCCACCAAGTGCACCATCGAGGGCTATACAATAGGCTGCAGCTGTCACCATGACGGCGGCTGTTCTTGCAACGGTCTTTAGATCGTCCTCCATCCACGGGCGAACAAACGGACTTCAAACTGTCGACATAATCTATGTTTGTGCTGTTAACATATCTGCCATTTGTAACAGGTGTAGTGCATGGGGCTTGTGTTTTCTTCTTAGGGATAACAATATGTTGAGTAAATTGGAAAATACTTCTTGTGAGACGCTGGAACATTTTGACAACGTTCATATTACCTGTTTCACATAAAAGCCAGTTCAAGTTCAATCAATTGAAAAGTGAATTTCGAATCAAATGTGCGTAGAAACACAGCTAAGCTGATCACATCCCAACAAAGATAAATATAGTAGTTAAAGTGTTGGTCTTGTCAGGTCACTAATTTGATGTTCGTTATGATGCATTTCTGCGAATTGGTGTAACATCAAACATATTCCTACGATTAGGTTGTAAAGGAGTTGTATAATAGTACTAAAACAGCTAACTAGCAAGCGCTTAAATGAGATTAATATACACTGTGTTTAAACTAGAGTCGTCAGCATAATAAAACTGGTCTTTACCAACAATACGACATTGTTGCCGTTCATTTCTACAATGTCGAAGCATACATTAGTGCGTGATACACTTCAGTGTTGTTCGACTGAACCACACTTTCCCAAAAAAGATGCTCCATTCACCAGACCCAAACCTACATAACGAATTACCTATTTAATGTTCAACATATCACACGATCTTTTACCTTCTCTTTGGAAATGAGGACACAAGTTCCAATAATTAAGTGACGTCATCGTCGAATAGGTCCGCAACGGACATGTCAAGATTTGTGATGAATACGAATTATTTAACCGAAAACACTCGCTTTCTTCTGTGTGTAGTAAAATGCTCTCATATAAAAAAATCTCCACATGCAAAATCAGCACTTTTAGAGGACATTAGTACATGCACACAAGTAATCTCATTTTACTGCCACCACGAATGTGATATGCCACAGAAAAGTACCAGAATTCCCACAAGTAATACTAGAGTAGGTCAACGTTGTGATAGATGACACTTGAATCTGTACACACAGTGTGCTCGACTATACGTTGCAATAAACATGGGATGCACGTTTGCATGGTGAAATAAGTAGACATGTTGAAGATAGTCAGGACTAATACATTATTTTCGCAATTGTAAGTGGCCGTGCGTGGTTCAGAAACGGACCAGGTAAATGTGACCCACAATAGAGTACCGATGAATGAAATTCCAGAGGTTGAAAGATAATATATACGAAATGCAGATAACATAAATCTTTTAACGTTTAGGGAGGTCGTGTCTATTTTATGACACTTAAAAATAATGTACAACTGCAAAGAGCTAGAACACTAAAACGCAACCCAGGTAAACTGCTTTAAATAAAATTGTCAATGTTACTTGCTGCAAAGGATATATTATATAGTCCAAGTACAGACTATTGCAAAATTAACAATATCACTGCATCAGTACAACCCGTTATATATGCAATCGTAGTTGGGTGCTTTGTCATGTGCTACCCTGTGTCTGTCGGTATTGTCACCTACTGACTGCGCTCTCCATGGGCATCTTTGAACAAATACACCATTTCTGAGAATATCACGTTTGAAGTTGAAGAGCACGCCCACATTGTGTCAACACGGCAACACGCACATAGCATTTAACGCAGTCATAGCACAGGTGATGGCAAGTTCAGAGGTGACAAGTGCCATTGAAAGCCAGCACTAGATTGAACGCTTTTTCACGGTTTTGCGCCACTTGCCTCGGGGTCATTAGAAATACGGACGGACACACGTAAACACGCAGACACGCAGACACGCAGACACGCAGACACGCAGACACGCAGACACGCAGACACGCAGACACGCAGACACGCAGACACGTAGACACGCAGACACGCAAACACGCAGACACGCTGACACACAGACACTCAGACACGCAAACACACTGACACTCAGACACGCAGACACGCAGACACGCAGACACGCAGACACGCAGACACGCAGACACGCAGACACGCAGACACGCAGACACGCAGACACGCAGACACGCAGACACGCATACACGCAGACACGCAGACACGCAGA
>OZ024860.1:39995222-40015222 GCA_964017155.1 Oasisia sp. SBJ-2009
GGGAACGTATTATAGTTTAGAATTACTGTAAAGTTATTACAGTTTTAAACAATTATTTAGATTTGAAATATTTACAGTAGAACATGTGACGAGACATGTGCAATGTAAAATATGTTGTGTATTAACACCCATAAACACTCACACACACACACACGCACGCACGCACGCACGCACGCACGCACGCACACACACACACACACACACAATATATACACACAAAACACATACAAATGACACACACGCACGCACAAACGCACGCACGCGCACGCACGCACGCACGCACACACACACACACACACACACACACACACACACACATACATTGTTATGCTATTTTGCCATCTTCATTCATGATCCTGAACCCAACTAGTGACACGAGCTATGTGTTCTTTCGCATACGGGCGTAAACTGCATCATCAAAAACCTCTGTTGTAATTTGTATAGATTTCTACCCAACAAAAACTCTTCAAGAATGATTGAACTATTATGCAGATAATAATAATTAATGTGTTTTCATGTTATGCTTATTGCAGTAATTTTGACTTTGAATACGCTTTTGGACAACGAGGGGGGACCAAAGTTACATATTATCGCTAAGTATTGATGAAACGGATCGGAAATGAAAACCACTTGCGTGCCGTATTATAATATATTATTACTGTAATATTACTGTTATCGCTCTTGTCTTCTTACAGTTTACGGCCTTTGCATGATGAAGGTCTGTCCGCTTGGCGTGTGTGAATGCATCGGCTTCAAGTGCAGCTGCGGTTGTTACGACAGGGTCGGACACCCACAATGTCACTCTGGTCCGTGCTCCCAACCATCTACTTGCAGAGTCGGGTGCACATTGGTGGGTTGCCAGCGCACCGGCTATAACGTAGGATGCAAGTGTCTATCGTCTGGTGCCTGCACTTGTACAGGGGTCTAGTTGGTCAACAGTCCACGCCGACATAACGTAGCAGCCATATATATCTACACGTCGACACAACGTAGCAGCCATAGATGTCTACACGTCGACACAACGTAGCAGCCATAGACGTCTACACGTCGACATAACGTAGCAGCCATAGATGTCTACACGTCGACATAACGTAGCAGCCATATATGTCTACACGTCGATATAACGTAGCAGCCATAGATGTCTACACGTCGACACAACGTAGCAGGCATAGATATCTACACGTCGACACAACGTAGCAGGCATAGATATCTACACGTCGACACAACGTAGCAGGCATAGATATCTACACGTCGACACAACGTAGCAGCTATAGATGTCTACACGTCGACATAACGTAGCAGCCATAGATGTCTACACGTCGACATAACGTAGCAGCCATAGATGTCTACACGTCGATATAACGTAGCAGCCATAGATGTATACACGTCGACACAACGTAGCAGGCATAGATATCTACACGTCGACACAACGTAGCAGGCATAGATATCTACACGTCGACACAACGTAGCAGGCATAGATATCTACACGTCGACACAACGTAACAGCCATAAATGTCTACACGTCGACATAACGTAGCAGCCATAGATGTCTACACGTCGACACAACGTAGCAGCCATAGATGTCTACACGTCAATACATCGCTGTTTGGGTAATTCTGCGAACAGACTAATCTGCTTCATTAACTTACTATAATATTATACTCAAAGAGGTCATAGTATTTTCAGGCGTCACACTTAAGCAAGTCTATCACTTTCAAGCGCATGTGAACCTATTAAAAACTAATATTCAAAGGAGCGGTACTCAGTTTTGATTAACTGAAGATGTACCGGTTGTTAATTGGTCATAATAAAAAACTGGTGTAATACTACATTTTTGACTTTTGTTTTTCAATAAAAAAAATCAGCCATCGTTTTAAGCCAATTACGCAGGTTGTCTTCTCAGTTACGAAACTGGATGTATTGTTTATCAGTTGAGCATGTTACAAGGTTGGATTTTGCAAATTGTGAATTTTATTGGGGACTGCACACACGCACGCGCACGCGCACGCGCACGCGCACGCGCACGCGCACGCGCACGCGCACGCGCACGCGCACGCGCACGCGCACGCGCACGCGCACGCGCACGCGCACGCGCACGCGCACGCGCACGCGCACGCGCACGCGCACACGCACGCGCACGCGCACGCGCACGCGCACGCGCACGCGCACGCGCACGCGCACGCGCACGCGCACACGCACACGCACACGCACACGCACACGCACACGCACACGCACACGCACACGCACACGCACACGCACACGCACACGCACACGCACACGCACACGCACACGCACACGCACACGCACACGCACACGCACACGCACACGCACACGCACACGCACACGCACACGCACACGCACACGCACACGCACACGCACACGCACACGCACACGCACACGCACACGCACACGCACACGCACACGCACACGCACACGCACACGCACACGCACACGCACACGCACACGCACACGCACACGCACACGCACACGCACACGCACACGCACACGCACACGCACACGCACACGCACACGCACACGCACACGCACACGCACACGCACACGCACACGCACACGCACACGCACACGCACACGCACACGCACACGCACACGCACACGCACACGCACACGCACACGCACACGCACACGCACACGCACACGCACACGCACACGCACACGCACACGCACACGCACACGCACACGCACACGCACACGCACACGCACACGCACACGCACACGCACACGCACACGCACACGCACACGCACACGCACACGCACACGCACACGCACACGCACACGCACACGCACACGCACACGCACACGCACACGCACACGCACACGCACACGCACACGCACACGCACACGCACACGCACACGCACACGCACACGCACACGCACACGCACACGCACACGCACACGCACACGCACACGCACACGCACACGCACACGCACACGCACACGCACACGCACACGCACACGCACACGCACACGCACACGCACACGCACACGCACACGCACACGCACACGCACACGCACACGCACACGCACACGCACACGCACACGCACACGCACACGCACACGCACACGCACACGCACACGCACACGCACACGCACACGCACACGCACACGCACACGCACACGCACACGCACACGCACACGCACACGCACACGCACACGCACACGCACACGCACACGCACACGCACACGCACACGCACACGCACACGCACACACCAGTTTAAGTCGATAGCTCGTACGCTTGGCGTTATCAAATTTGTAGTTCACGTTTCATTCACCAGACGTCACCACTATTTCAATGTTTCACTACTTGCGGTGCCGAGCGCCTCTCAACCCTGGCAAAAGTACAGCACGGACCACCTGTTAACTTCCTTATTCACGGTAGACCGCTTACTGGAGCTGTCGTGTTCTGCTACCCAAGGTGATAGCTATTATCACGATTCCACACGTTAAAAATGTTAACAACAAAGTATTTTTACCAGTTTCACAAACACAGTGCAAGTTCAGTCAATTGAAAAGTGAATTTAGAATCAAATGTGCGTAGAAACACAGTTAAGCTGATCACATCCCAACAAAGCTAAATGTACTAGTTAAGTATTGGTCTTGTAACATAAAATAATATATTGCTACGGTTTGGTTGTAAATGAGTTGTATAATAGTACTCAGACAGCTAACTGACAGATGCTTAGGGGGGGGGGGGGGGATTAATCTACACTATTTTTAAAAGTAGAGTCGTCAGCATAATAAAACTTGTCTTTACCAACAATACGACATTGTTGCCGTTCATTTCTACAATGCCGAAGTATGCATAATTGTGTCATACACTTAAGTGTTGTTCGATTGAACCGCACTTTCCCAAACAAAATATATGCGCCATTCACCAGACGCAAATCTATGAACTGAATACAATTACCTATATACATTTTAAATATCACACTATATTGTACCTTCTCTTTGAAAATGCGGAGACAATTTCCAAAAATTAAGTGACGTCATCGTCGAGTAGGTCAGGAACGGACCTGTCGAAAGATTTGTGATTAATACGAATTATTTAATCGAAAACACTCGCTTTCTTCTGTGTATATTAAAATGCTCTGATAAAAAAAACTGCTCATGCAAATTCAGCACTTTTAAAGGACATTTGTACATGCACTCATTGCAATGCAATCTCATTTTACTCCCACCACAAATGTGATATGCCACAGAAAAGTACCAGAATTCCCACAAGTAATACTAGACTAGTACAGCGTTGTTATCAATTACCCTGAAATCTGGGCACAACGTGTGCTCGACTACACATTGCAATAAACATGGGATGCACGTCTACACGGTGAAATAAATAGACATGTTGAAGAGAGTCAGGACTAATAAATTATTTTCGCAATTGTAAGTGGCCGTGCGTGGTTCAGAAACGGGCCAGGTAAACGTGACTCACAATAGAGTACCGATGAATGGAATTACACAGGTTGAAAGGAAATATATACGAAAAGAATAACACTTTTATCGTTTTGGCGGTCGTGTCTATTTTTACGACACTTAAAAATAGTATGCTTAGAACTAGAACACTAAAAAGCAACCCAGGTATACCTTTTCTAAATAAAATTGTTAATGTTACCTGCTGCAAAGGAGATATTAAATGGTCCAAGTACAGACTATTGCAAAACGAACAATTTTACTTATTTCTTCAAATATAAAAAACACCACATACAGTAAGTTATACCAGTGTGACTATTTTGCATATTGGGAATAAATATACTCGCTAAAACTCTCTAGTAGTGTTAATCCTAATCACTGTCCCTAAAAACATAGGCATACACACCACTTGTGTTCTCTCAGACGTATGAATGAGTACCTGGCAATAATTGATTCGATTGAACAGGTCTGCTAGGAAGTAAAGTGTAAAGCGTTTTGAGCAATCCTGATAATTGGATTTCTAATCATTCCATGTATACAAAGGTAAAGATATGCTCCAATGTCCCGCGGTATTTAGTCAACACGACATTTCAGTGCGCTTCGCAATTTCCACTACCTGTAAAAATGACCACCATTTGATCTTCTCCGGAAGACATTAAGTCATGCCGCCGTTACTACGGGAGTAGTATTCTTCCAAACTCATTCATCACTGTCATTTGTCACATAGGCAATCACACAGCTGTATACACTGGAGTGAATATGGTGAATGTAAGTCCCGAAGAGAGAAAAGGCGGAAACACATTCGAATATGTTATTTCTTTGTTAATATCCAGCAATCTAACTACTGCGCTACCGCGCCACACGGCTAGCCATGTCACTGCGTCAGTACAACTCGTTATGTATGCAATCGTCGTTGGGTGCTTTGTCACGTGTTACCCTGTGTCTGGCTGTGCTGTCACCGACTGACTCCACTCTCAGTGAGCGTCTTTGAACAAATACATCACGTTTGAAGTTGAAGAGCACGCCCCCATTGTGTCAAGACTGTTCCAGTTGGAAGACATCCGTCTGAGATCTGTCTACGCTGCAGCCTGTGCGTGTCGCTTGGTTGACTGACCGACCGACCGACCGACCGACCGACCGACCGACCGACCGACCGACCGACCGACCGACCGACCGACCGACCGACCGACCGACCGACCGACCGACCGACCGACCGACCGACCGACCGACCGACCGACCGACCGACCGACCGACCGACCGACCGACCGACCGACCGACCGACCGACCGACCGACCGACCGACCGACCGACCGACCGACCGACCGACCGACCGATCGACCGACCGACCGACCGACCGACCGACCGACCGACCGACCGACCGACCGAACGACCGACCGACCGACCGACCGATCGACCGAACGACCGACCGACCGACCGACCGAACGACCGACCGACCGACCGACCGACCGGCCGGCCGACCGACCGACCGACCGGCCGGGTTGGCCGCCTGGCTGGCTGGCTGGCTGACATTTAAACGTTGCAATTATGATTGCATGTCCTATTAACTATAAATATTCGACGCCAACACGGCAACACCCACATCGCATATAACGCAGTTATAGCACAGGTAATGGCAAGTTCAGAGGTGACAAGTGCCATTGAAAGCCAGCAGTAGATTGAACGCTTTTTCACGGTTTTGCGCTACTTGCCTCGTGCTGGGGTCATTGGAAATACAGACGAACACACTCAGAAAAACACATTGATGTAACTAACATAAATGTAAAGGTGGAGGAATTTATCATTAAGACAACATGTCGCAAACATGAGAGCTCCTTTTAATAATAACAAATCAGTTATACACAATGCAAATATTAAACACAATTCAGCGTCAATAAAGAAGTGCATAAAACTGTAAAACGTTGTAGACTGTCTGTGTAACGAAGTACTCATAAATACAGAAGCATAATTATATAGCATGTTGTATATTACTATTATACATTACATATATAGTTAATTAATTATGGATATCACAATGGCAATTATAGTTCTTAATTAAATAGTTGTTACTGTAAGACTTGAAAACACGTAGACAATGTGTGTAAATGTTATCAGTGATAATCCTTGGAATTTTTTAACTATGTCTATTATGCAGCGTCCTTTGTGCTTTTCGCATATTCATGATTGATAGGGTGCAGCTTTTAACGGTAGTACAATTTAACAAAGGGGCAGAATTTGCGAAGCATTAAGTGATTAACCAAGTAGAAAAAGTGTGAAATCTACCGGCAAAAAGCATAATTGGGACCTTGCTTTGATGTCGCACGTTGTAGCCACGCGAATTCCCAAATCACGTCAGAATGTGGTGAAAACTCAATCACAATGGTCAAAAACTAAGAAACACTGTTTTACGAGACAGTATCGCACCGTGTCAGATTAATAGCCGAATCTGTATAACATACGAACCTCCGTTAAATGTATGGGTTAACACCTCTCCATACGTAACACTGAATCTATAAATCACGGTCTGTGTGCATCTCCCTTAAAATGTTATGGATAACAGGTGTACACGGAATTGATGGGTCAATGCGCATGCGTCACAGGCGGAGTACTAATAGACGACACGTTGACTGTCAATACATGCTTCACCTGTGTCACGTCTACGGCCGTACACTGCCCACTTGTTTACAGGTAAGCTGCACTTTTAGGTAAATGTCAGCATATCGTTTGATTTTCGTAATGGCATGTTTTTGTTCGATATTAGAGTACTACAATTGGTGAAAGGTTCCACACGTTTAACATGATACCGTTGTTCTTGACTGTTACGACCATTTATGTGGTAACGGTTTTCGTAGGATTTCGTTATAACATATTTGGTGAAAGGTTTCATAATGTTTACTTTATATCAATTGTTCTTTATTGTTACGACGACTAATATGGTAACGCATTTACGTAGGTTTTCGTAATGGAACATTTGTATTCAATATCTGGCTACTACATTTGGTAAAAGTTTCATACTTTGTGTATATTATGTCAGTTGTTGACGTGTTTTGCCGCTACTATTTCTACGCGTACTTCGGTTAATGGGTCTGCCGATTTAGACTGTGAGCAAATATAGTGCGTCGGCAAGTGTAAACGAAGCATATGTTTGGGTATAATCTTGGCAACATGTTTTAAAATAATCTAAATAGAATATAGAACTTAAAAACCGTTGTTGCCATTTTTACGTTTTGGTCCCCTAGTGATTTAGCGGCCATTTTAAAAATTGCCGCAAAAGTTTATTTTGCCGTACGTTAATAATTGTTTCATCTAGAAAAATTATTGTGGTATGTGTCTATATGTTCTATGGTACAAGGATTTCACATAAACCAATTTTGGAATTTTCCGGCTTTCGCGTCTGCCATTTTTAAAGATGGCGGTCGTCAATACAAATGTCCCGATATTTCAAAAACTACGTTACATTGAGCAGTAATGTTGATGAATTTGGATAGCTTGGTGGATAGCGATATAAACCAATGTACATTTGACTTTCACTAATGTTCATATATCCGCCATTTTTAAAGATGGCGTCCAGCTCAGCCATTTACCCATATCTTAAAGGACAAAAAACGCAACTGTTTCGTGGCATACACCTAATAGAGTTAATATAAAGAAACAATTTTCACATATACTCAATTTTTTTACGCCATCGGTTTAACAGAAACATATTTTTGAACACCCAGCCATCCAAATACTATGCGCTACTCTATCTTAGACGAAGAATGACGTCACGACGGTGATCGAGGCGCTCTCCACGTAGATTCCCTACATGGGGTTTGGCTGTTGTCATGAAATGGCTGCAACTCGGCAACGCGCGTAACATGCTGATGACGGTAAATATAAAGTTGTCTATTATTGTTATCGCTGAAATCATCCTATCAACTGATGATACATGTCTACTTCAAAGCGTTTCTCCTCAAAATGGACCGAGCAAAGGGTGGCGGTGGCGGTGGGGGTGGGGGTGGGGGTGGGGGTGGCGGTGGGGGTGGGGGTGGGGGTGGGGTGGATGAATATATTGGGAGTTTTCAATAGGCTATGGCATAATTTTGTAATCAATAAACCAATGTTTGAATTGGCCAACTCTGTCCGTTTTACAGAATATCTAAGAGCCATCGTTAAATCGTTGCCTCCACACATCTATATTTCTACACCAGCTTCAAGGTTCGACGATACGTAGATCATAAGATATAGGGATAACAGCTCTCTTAAGATACAGAAATAATACTGTTTGGTGGGGCCATCTTTTAGAATGACACATAAGTCAAAAGTAATATAATCACTTCTAAAAAAAACATTTTGACATAAACTTTTGGTCTCTAAGCCACATAGTTCTTAAGCTATGGATGTAACACTTTTTTGAGATTTTGTCAGGCGCCATCTTTAAAAATGGCGGATATTGCAAAATGGCGTATATTTGAAAGTCAATAAAGGTTAACAGTAAAACAATCTAAATAATCGTATTTAAAAACCTTACATCTTGACATTCATTATATGGCTCTAGATTACATAGTTCTTAAGATATGGGTAAATGGCTGAGCCGGACGCCATCTTTAAAAATGGCGGATATATGAACATTAATGAAGGTCAATTGTACGTTGGTTTATATCGTTATCCACCAAGCTATCCAAATTCATCAACATTACTGCTCAATATAATGTAGTTTTTGAGATATCGGGACATTTGTATTGACGACCGCCATCTTTACAAATGGCAGACGCGAAAGCCGGAAATTTGAAATCATACATAGAACATATACCCACATACCACAATTATTTTTCTAGATGAAACAGTTATTAACGTACGGCAAAATAAAATGGGGCGGCCATTTAAAAAATGGCCGCTAAATCACTATGGGACCAAAGTGTAAAAATTGCAACAACGGTTTTTAAGTTCTATTTACTATTTAGATGATTTTAAAACATGTTGCCAAGATTATACCCAAAAATATGACAAGATTGAATTATTTGACATTTACAGACGGACTAATATGCGTGTGCGTATTTATGTGTCTGCGTGTATGCGTCCATACGAGTTTGCGTATATGGATGGGTACGTGCGTGTAAGCACTTGTATGCGCGTGTACGCGTGGTTAATGTGTCCGTCTATACATAATAACATAAATCGTATTTGGACAAATTTTATAAAACAAGTTGTATCCGGGTTATATAAAACATGCTTAAAGACGCAAACAATACACACACGCACGCACGCACACACATACGCACGCACGTATGCTTGCAAACACACGCACACACACGCACACACACACACACACACACACACACACACACGCGCGCGCACACTCACACACACACACACACACACACACACACACACACACACACACACACACACACATACACACACGTATATATATATATATATATATATATATATATATATATATATATATATAAGCAATATAAGTAGGTAAAATAAATACGTACAATAAATACGTTCAATAATAATATAAATATATATGTTGAATACCCTGCTAAATTTACTTGATAAAATCAGATACACATAAACATTAAGACGACAAGCCAAATTTAAGACTTAAGTTATTATCTCTCTAACGGCACTGGGTAGACTGTTCCACAGTGTCTGTCACGTCACCGAGAAATACCGCCGCCAGTTTCATAGCGGCTACTTATGACGTTGTAGCGGGCGATAACTCGTCGAAAATCTAAGACGTCGTAAAGTTACACTAGTTGCGTTTCACGAGGCTGCTCCATAGTTGCACTTAGCTGCACCATGTATTTGGTAGGCGTAACTTTACGCTGGTTGAAATGTTTACGGTATGCTCCCGAAGTTGAAAATGTACGGTATGCTCCCGACACTCAACATTATTATTTTTAATGTATACACTGGATATCCTTTACATTCATCATAGCTTCCCCTTTGCTATACGAACGACAAAGGCACAGCTATAAAGAAAAAAGGATGTTCAGACACAGCACAAATACAGGGATTCCCCATCGCGACGTGAGGCCCTGAGGGGGTCAATGCTACGGCGATTTAGTGGCGCAAATGCTAAATTGGTCTCATGAAACCGGCCGTACGCTGCATTGTCTATTCGCTGTTAGCTGTAGTCTCGCTTAACCGACTGTCGGTCGGCTGCAGAACTACGCCGATAAGACAGTCTGGTACCATTTATGGCTTTTGTTTGGTATCAGCGTGATCTATACAATGCTGCCACCTCACGGACACTGCCGTAATATATATTTTATAAACAACTGCAAATTTGTATTTATATTTATTTTGTGTTAATATACGTTTAATTCTGAATAGTTTTTTATAATACACCATTATTTGATAAAAAGGTATCCTTATTTAATCGGTATGCTATCCATGTGGGGCTAGACAATGCTGCTACCTCACGGATACTGGTTAATCCTGCCGTAATTCTTATTTTATAAACAACTGTAAATTTGAATTTTTACTTACTTTTGTGTTAGTATAAGTTCAATGTTGAATACTTTTCATATGATATTATTATCTTGTAAAAGTATATCGTTATTTTTATTTTATTTCCGAGTTGGCCTGAGAGCCAATCAGCGTCTCTACCCTAATCTGGGGTAAGGCTACCCGGATGTAGAACCTTAAGCCCATTAATGTCCCAGGCGGAGTTGAAGGACTTAAAAGTGCTGCCACCTCACGGAGTCTGGGTAACCGAGGCTATGTTAGCTGCGACCAGTAGACCGCGTAATTGCGCGTAAACTGACTGGGTCGGTGATAGATGTGTCACCAACCTAACTGAGGTCAGGTACTCTGGGCCGAGGTGGTGCACAAAGCGACAGACGAGTAAGAAAATGTTGAATTAAATTCTTGCCCAACTGGCAACGAAAGATTCTGGACCATCTGCAGCTTATGCAGCAGAGTCTTGCGTTCATGAGTTAATGTTCTGTGTGTGTACGCCAGTGAGTATGTTTGCGTGTGCATGAGCCTATGCACTCATGTGGTTGGCGCGTATGTGTACTTGTGTATGTGCGTGTGTGTACGTGTGTTTACCAAAGTAGTTGAACTAGTAGTGGAATGAGCATGTATGCCAGTGAAGTATTGAAGCGAGCCTCTGGACCCTCCGAGGAAATGATGAGGCAAGGTATAAGCAGAACCTTTACTTTGTGCAGACGAAGTCTCTCAGAAGCCGCCATGCGTTCGACGTTTGTACTAGTGTCAGCCTATTTGGCCTTCCTTCTTTGTGGCATTGACGCAAGTATTATGGTAAGTGCTGACGAATTTTATAATAAACATTTATTTTAATAATTTAGTAATGTTTTTATCAGCGTTTTACCTTTCGTGAATGCGCGATATGATCGCGTGTTTCTGTGTTGGTATTGTTGAGTTCTCTTGCACCCGCGACCCCACCCCCACCCTCTACCCCAGGGGGTGGGGGTCGCTAGAAAGAATGTCATCGTGGCTACAACATTATAATATGAGATATGGCTATACTACATGCAATGTTAAAAATTAAAGACACTATTCTTTGTGCAGGGGAAATGCAAATATCCCGTAATGGTGTTGGACGACGGCTTGAGACTACCAACCTGTTGTAAATACACTTTAACGCATTCTTATTTTTTTCCTCTCAGAGATTCTTTGTATTTAGTAGCGCAGTGGCGCAGGGGCTAGAGCTTCGGACTCTCAGCTAAGATAATCTGGGTTCAAAACCTTTGCTGTCAAACTGTGAGCAGTGCTTCAAATCAATCAACTATATAAATGAGTATATGGCTATAGGCACTGCGGGATATTTGTTTACGAATAGTCTTCGCGCGCTAATTGAAGCGTGGCTGGCTGCTTCCAAGAGAACATATACGACATACAAACGACACACACACGCGCGCACACGCACATTCACTCGCAAACGCACGCGCGCTCACACACACACAGAGACACACACACACACACACACACACACACACACACACACACACACACACACAAACACACACACACACACACACACACACACAAATCGTGAGACTTTTTTGCCTTTTTCATTCATAATCCGGAACCCAACTAGTTACACGAGCTGTGTATTCTTTCGCGCGTAAACTGCCTCATCAGAAACCTCTGTTGTAACTTATATAGGGTTCCAACAAAAACTCTTCAAGAAGGATTGAACAATTATGCAGATAATAATAAGTTATGCTTATTGCAGTAATTCTGACTTTGAATACGCTTTCGGACAACGAGGTGGGGATCAATTGTGTATATTCTCGCCGTATTATAATATATTATTACTGTAATATGACTGTTATCGCTGTTGTCTTCTTACAGATTACGGCTCTTGTATAATGAAGGTCTGTCCGCTTGGCGTGTGTGAATGCATCGGCTTCAAGTGCAGCTGCGATTGCTACGACGAGGTCGGACTCCCACAATGTCAGTCTGGTTGGTGCTCCTCCGAAACATCTACTTGCTATGTCGAGTGCGAATTGATGAGTTGCCAGCGCACCGGCTATAACGTAGGGTGCAAGTGTCTATCGTCTGGTCTCTGCTCTTGTACAGGGGTCTAGTTGGTCAACTGTCCACGTCGACACAACGTAGCAGCCATAGATGTCAACACGTCGACACAACGTAGCAGCCATAGATGTCAACACGTCGACATAATGTAGCAGCCATAGATGTCAACACGTCGACACAACGTAGCAGCCATAGATGTCAACACGTCGACATAATGTAGCAGCCATAGATGTCTACACGTCGACACAACGTAGCAGCCGTAGATGTCTACACGTCGACACAACGTAGCAGCCATAGACGTCTACACGTCGACACAACGTAGCAGTCATAGATGTCTACACGTAGACACAACGTAGCAGCCATAGATATCTACACGTCGACACAACGTAGCAGCCATAGCTATCTACACGTCGACACAACGTAGCAGCTATAGCTATCTACACGTCGACACAACGTAGCAGCCATAGATATCTACACGTCGACACAACGTAGCAGCCATAGATGTCTACACGTCGACACAACGTAGCAGCCATAGATGTCAACACGTCGATATAACGTAGCAGCCATAGACGTCTACACGTCGACACAACGTAGCAGCCATATATGTCTTCACATCGACACAACGTAGCAGCCGTAGACGTCTACACGTCGACACAACGTAGCAGCCATAGATGTCTACACGTAGACACAACGTAGCAGCCATATATATCTACACGTCGACACAACGTAGCAGCCATAGATATTTACACGTCGACACAACGTAGCAGCCATATATTTCTTCACGTAGACACAACGTAGCAGCCATATATATCTACACGTCGACACAACGTAGCAGCCATAGATGTCTACACGTCGGCATAACGTAGCAGCCATAGATGTCAACACGTCGACATAACGTAGCAGCCATAGACGTCTACACGTCGACACAACGTAGCAGCCATAGATGTCTACACGTCGACACAACGTAGCAGCCATAGCTATCTACACGTCGACACAACGTAGCAGCCATAGATATCTACACGTCGACTTAATGTAGCAGCCATAGATGTCTACAAGTCTATATAACGTAGCAGCCATAAATGTATTCACGTCGACATAACGTAGCAGCGTTAATACATCGCCGTTTGGGTGTCTCTCGAACAGACTAATCTGCTTCATTAACTTACTATGATATACTCAAATAGGTCATGGTATTTTCTGACGTCACACTTAAGCCAGTCTGTCATTTTCACGCGCATGTGAACCTGTTAAAAGGTAATATTCAAAGCAGCGATACTCAGTTTTTTGATTACCTGAAAATGTACCGTTGTAAATTCGTCATAGTAAACAACTGGTGTTTAAAAAAGCAATACTACATGTTTGTCTTTTGTTTTTCAATAAAACATTTTCGGCCATCGTTTTAAGCCAATTGCGCAAGTTTGTCTACTCTGAACGTGTTATGAAACTGGACATATTGTTTATCAATTGAGTATGTTAGGAGGTTGTATGTGGATAATTGCGAATTTTGTTGCACACACTCGCACCCTCGCACTTGCACTTGCACTTGCACACGCACACGCACACGCACACGCACACGCACACGCACACGCACACGCACACGCACACGCACACGCACACGCACACGCACACGCACACGCGCACACACACACACACACACACACACACACACACACAAACACAAACACGCACCAGTTTAAGTCGATAGCTCGCATGCTTGGCGTTATCAAATTAGTAGTTCACGTTTCATTCACCAGACGTCACCACTATTTCCATGTTTCTCTACTGGCTGTGCCGAGCGCCTCTCAGCACAGCACGGATCAGTTGTTAACTTCCTTGTTCGTGGTAGACCGCTTAAATGAGCTGTCGTGTTCCGCCACATGGAATCACCCAAGGTGATAACTATTATCCACACGCTATTGATATAGATCCTGTTGACCTCGGCATTATTGCCAACAAGACTTGGTTGATACCTGAATGTTTTGTTAACATTCAATTGGCAGGTTTTACATTTCGCGGACCCATCTTTCATAACGGCGAATATTTTTACTGGCTTATTAAATGCAAAATTCAGTAATAATATAATGTATCGTAATAAATGAAGAAAGGACATCGCACCGATCAGTGAGCGTGTTTGTGGCGAGATTGAACGTCTTCTCTATATCGACATGATGTATTGTATTCGTGTGATAGCTTGAAGAGACCTGCCAGGCAAAAAACCATGTTCGAATTGTTGAACAACTTCAGTTACTTTACAATGCTCTAAACCACGCCGCTGAACATGAACGATCACATGGCTATAGAGACTGGTGGAGTCTTCGCACATTAGTTGTAGCAGCATGTCTATATATACTTCCATTGAAGGCGAACAGGTTTTCAAGGAAGTAAAGTGTAAACCGCTTTGAGCAGTCCTCAGATCAGGATTATGCGCCATAAGCACTTATATAGACAAATCTACGTAACGCTCACAACATAACATGGAGGGTATAGGGTATTTCTCCATTACCCAGAATTAGACAAGATGATCGTCGTTAACGGGAAGTTTGCAAAATCACTTATCTCACTCCCTAGTCTAAAATTCCACGGAATGTAGTTCGTTCCACCAATAAGTAGAACGGTTAACCGACAATGGTGGTTAGTGGCATAAGAAGAAACGATCAGGTGCCGTACTCGTCTAAGCCCGAAAACAAATTATGAAACCCCAGCAAATGCCTTGGGCCAGATTTAGTCACATTCTACAGCACGACATTTTGAAGTACCGCATTGGTGCAGTGGCTACAGGCTTGGTCTCTCAACTAAGAGAACCCGTGTTCGAATCATGTGCTGCCGTGTCAAACCTTGGGCAATATTGTTCGCTGTTCATTGCTCCAGTTCACTCAGCTGTATATCTGGCTACAGACGGTGGTGAATATTTATGTAGGAATAGTCTTCGCGCATTAATTGCTGCGTGGCTGGATGCTTTCCCAGGAAGCCGAGATGGTGTTTGATTGAACAGGTCTGCCAGGGAAATAAAGTGTATCTAAAGCGCTTTGAGCATTCCTAAAGATTGGATACTGCGTTATATAAGAATTTACCTTTTACTATATCCATCCTAGGTAACGGTGACTGTGACAGTTGAACAGGGAACATTATAAAGGGAAGTAGTATTGATCGAAGACGTGGGTACAGCTAAATAGAAGTGTTGTATAAGGTCTAGTCGAGGAGGATTGTCCAAAACAATACTCATCAAGTCACATGCTGTAAAACCTCCCTGTTAACGTAACCGTTGGAAGTGGGAAACGTAATCTGATTAGCGAGGTTAGTTTATAGCGAGACATTTCTTTAAATATTTTCCATATATAGAACTAATTTGAGACTATGCAATCGTGACGGTAGCTGCATTTCTGACGAATAGTGAGGATCGACTGTATAAATCCTACTGCATCCAGGTGGCATCGAACGCAGCTTTGGCCATCATCGCAATGCCTTCGTCGGTGTTTGACGTAATAATAGTAATCATATTATTATTTGCATTTATTAATTTAGACAATGTTCTACGCACCAGCCGACATGTCTGTAAGCATGAGTGAATCCAGATACTGTTCTGCTTGTCGAAACTTCCGCAATATATAAAAATATACAGCTAAAAGTGGAATTAAAATCCCCGTTTTTTAATGGGGAACCATGTGGAAACCCCCCAGTAATCTCTGGTACGCTTGTGATAACTAAGGTATCAACTCAACGCGCTTTATTCAACGGTGTTTCTATAAACTTCCTGATACGATTTATAATCAGCGACCGACGAGCATTGTTACGAAAATGATTAAATCGCTATATCACTAATACCTAGCCAAACCAAACGGGCTAGATACGAACTTCGCAGAATGTGGTATGTTCCGGAGGAATTCGTTACGGCTTGACCGAACAAGTCGGTTTGCGGTATTGTTTGTTCCGAATGTTTCGAACGGCGGGAATATGTAGAGTCGCAGACACAGGTGCAGTTGTAGGAAGAATGCCTGAAACGCCAGCGACGTAACCGTGGCGCCTGTTGCAAGCAGGAAATGGAGAAATGCCTGCATGTAAATTGTGGCTCGATACTGTTTTGCCAGAAACAGAACCAATCCATTCACCGTTGCTTATCAAGTGCAGAATGTGGGCAATGCATAGCGAATTTCGTCTCACGCATTTTAAGAAGTATTACAAAATTTCGAATGCTTGTGGTTGTGGCGCAGATTGTACATAACCTATTTCGGTGTCCGTCTGTGGAGTTGTAATATATACGCACATTTCAAACAATTTTCAAACGTTCCCCGGATTTTTATTGTAATTGATCACGCCACGTTCGGTTTGTATATAAAATAGGGATAGCTCCTGGTGAAGCACGCTACACAAAACTATTCTTCACCTATTCTATTGAAGAATATAAAATTTAAACGTTTTCCCAAAGAAATTCAACCTCACATAACAACGTTGTAACACTTTCACAAGTATTTTATTTACACTCATTCAAAAGTTGAATTCTTATCGAGTGGGATATCCAGTCTGTATGACTGCGCAAAACTATTTACACATTCCTCCCTGTCAGAACTTTAATCGAGCATAATCTCAACATTTTCGGAAGCATTCAGCCACGCTGCAACACTTGCGCGAAGACTAGATGGTACACACATGTCCACCAATGTGTAATGTCATAAACTCATTCAAAAAACCGAGTGAACAAGAGAAACATTACGGGAACGACATTGATCAAGGTGCGAAATGGCAGCAAGACAATTTGAACCCGTGTTCTCAAGATCAACCTGCGAGCACAACCCCGTGACACGTGCACAACCACGCTTCTTGCAGCTGATACGCTGGCATGTTTATTATTATTCATAAATACATACATTGCTACACGATTTATAAAAAAAAATTACATTTTATGCACCCTCATAAGTGCATTCAATGGATAGACGATAAAGTTATTATTGTTATTATTGTTGTTATTGTTGTTATTGTTGTTATTGTTGTTATTGTTGTTATTGTTGTTATTGTTGTTATTGTTGTTATTGTTGTTATTGTTGTTATTGTTGTTATTGTTGTTATTGTTGTTATTGTTGTTATTGTTGTTATTGTTGTTATTGTTGTTATTGTTGTTATTGTTGTTATTGTTGTTATTGTTGTTATTGTTGTTATTGTTGTTATTGTTGTTATTGTTGTTATTGTTGTTATTGTTGTTATTGTTGTTATTGTTGTTATTGTTGTTATTGTTGTTATTGTTGTTATTGTTGTTATTGTTGTTATTGTTGTTATTGTTGTTATTGTTGTTATTGTTGTTATTGTTGTTATTGTTGTTATTGTTGTTATTGTTGTTATTGTTGTTATTGTTGTTATTGTTGTTGTTGTTGTTGTTGTTGTTGTTGTTGTTGTTGTTGTTGTTGTTGTTGTTGTTGTTGTTGTTGTTGTTGTTGTTGTTGTTGTTGTTGTTGTTGTTGTTGTTGTTGTTGTTATTGTTATTGTTGTTGTTATTGTTATTGTTATTGTTATTGTTATTGTTATTGTTATTGTTATTGTTATTGTTATTGTTATTGTTATTGTTATTGTTATTGTTGTTGTTATTGTTATTGTTGTTGTTATTGTTATTGTTGTTGTTATTGTTATTGTTGTTGTTATTGTTGTTGTTGTTGTTATTGTTATTGTTATTGTTATTGTTATTGTTATTGTTATTGTTATTGTTATTGTTATTGTTATTGTTATTGTTATTGTTATTGTTATTGTTATTGTTATTGTTATTGTTATTGTTATTGTTATTGTTATTGTTATTGTTATTGTTATTGTTATTGTTATTGTTATTGTTATTGTTATTGTTATTGTTATTGTTATTGTTATTGTTATTATTATTATTATTATTATTATTATTACTGTGAAATATAGACACTCATAAAATGTCATCTTTATATATTAGCTATACTAATATAAAAGCATGACAACAACAACATATTACAACTCTTTCTTTCTTCTTCTTCGCCTTTTCCCACTAGGTGGAGTCAGCGGCCCGAATTCTTGATTTCCAGAACGTTCTGTCCTGTGCATCCTCCGGGGTGATCTGCAGTGTCTGCATATCCCTTCGGACGCCATCCATCCATCTCCCTCTTGGTCTCCCTTGGTCTTTTTCCTGGCACTATCAAGTCAACAACTGCTCTCACTTTGTTGTTTTCTTCCATTCTCTGCATGTGTCCATACAAGCGTAGTCTATTTCTCTGACTTTCTTTTTAGAAATATAAATTTACCAGATTCAGGGTAATAGGTCATTAGTGACGTATTTCATTCAAGAACAAACACAACGATGTCTTTGTTTGGCCGCTCCGGAGCGGAGCTGTGCGCGTGGACGATCACAGCCGGATCTCACTCCAGCGCGCAGCACGACTCTGGACACCTGGAGAGACGCGTCCTGTTATTGCGAAATATTTGCCAATTTAATCTTGTTACCGGAGTCCTCATAAACCGCCAATGCTCAAAAGGTGTTTCGCAAACTGTATCCCTTGTCGTATAAAGGCGTAGGACAAAACCTGCTAAGGAGGGGCACATTCCTTGAATGTCTCCGCACCCCTTGAGGTAATGAAACCATAATAATATCCAACAGATACTAGGACATCGTCGCCATTAACGTCCAGTCGTGGTTTCGTCTGACACATTTTGAATGAAGGCGTTCTGTTTGCATAAACTATCTCTTTTGTTGTTTCTTTGACAGTTGAATTTATATTCGTCGTCGTCGTCTGCGGTCTTGGCCCTCGATTTTAGGGGATCGCAGCAGTTTTGTAAGAGCTTATAGCGCCAAAGTTCTATACAGTTAATTTTATCAATTAATCAAAAAATAAATCAATCAATCAATCAGTCAGTTCTGTTCTGTTCTGTTACTTTATAACCAGCCTGCAGACCGTCGATGCTTTCATTTTTTTATCGACCTCTGATTTTCTTTCACTCATTCTTAAACATCGTCACAAAAAGCTCCAAACAGTTAACAATGTTAACGATTCATTAGCACATATACAGGTTTACATGGCGAGTTACATTTAAAATGCAGACATCATATACAAAGGTAAGTTCTTAGATACCGAATTGTT